>JARQZK010003625.1:445000-567500 GCA_030704885.1 Cynegetis impunctata
TGGCGCGGTTATTTTAAATTTGATCTTGTTAAACGCAATAAAATACAATAAACTAAAGAAAACAGTTTTGTGAAGTATAAATTGGAAAAAGTCAACTTCCAAGATAATTATCTTTTTTGTACAGTACAGTAAGTTTGAATATTAACTTTTTCCGAACCAAAATCGATTAAAACATCTTGGAAGTTGACCCTTTCTAATACATCATTTTCAATGGCCATTATAGACAATGAATTCAAACGGTTCTAAAACATTGTTGAACAAAGACAGTTTATTAGTTCTACTACTCGATACTAGATGGTTCTGTATGTATGAAGTATTTCATCAATTGACAACATGCTTCAAAAGAAAGCAATTATATTGTTGAGGAATTTCATACAAATTTTCAAATAAAATTTTCATTCGATGAATTTTTTTTTCTTGGTGCGTGCACGAGCCCCTTGTCGATGCGGGGCCGCTAGGCAGTTGCCTACTCTGCCTAATGGTTAATCCGGCCCTGATTGCATAGTTAAAAATTCAAATGGCTATAAATCTAACGCTATGTATCGGATAGTGCTTGCGTTTTGTACATATTAAAAACTAATACTGGTTGGAGGATCTATGCTGAAACTCAAAAAATAGCCGAGTACTGAATTATTGAAAAAATTTCACTTTTTTTTTTCTTCTGATTTTCTCCTAAACTAACGTTCCGAGCGAGTCGTTAGACCTCTCATTCTCTTCGTGTTTTCATTCTCTACAATTTCTCTCTTGATTATCACGATTATCCTCACAGATTTTCTGCATACAATTGTTAATAACAAAGTTATAAATAATAATGAATATGAGTTAATAACACCTCACTGTATCATATGAAACCATTCTTCAAACAATAGCGCAGCTGGTTTTCTTCGTTCAAATTGACTGCAGAATTTGTATTTAGAAAGAACAAAAATTAGGGCAATATAAGACCTTAGTGCCGAAAATTTTCAGGGTCAAAATATCACCATGGAAGTAACCGGTCGATTCTTGATTTGAAGACATATAGACGTGTCCACATTCTTAATTTTGCGAACCTTCTTTTTTGGATGTCGTTCGTAATATCATACCTAAATGTAATATTAAAATTGCTCTTAAACCTGAGACAAAACTCTCAGGATTTGTATTCAATGCCAAAGATATCACTTCAAAATTTGAAAGTTTATAAGTTGATTTGTCCTGTATGTAAAGGAGTGTATATAGGTCAGACTGGTCGATCGTTCAAGACAAGATTTGAAGAGCACCAACAATCTTTTTTGAAAAATGAAACGGATTCAACGTTTTCAAATCATTGTCGTGAAAACCACCACCCGTTTCCAGAAATGGATAACTTCCAAATTATGCACAAATTACCGAAAGGAACCAAACTAACTTACTTAGAATCATTGGAAATTTTCAAACTCAATCATAATGCAAAAGATGTCTTGCTGAACGACCAGATTGACTTGATATATTCTCCCATATTTAGTGTATTCAAACAATAATGATTTTTCTAAGAACATTTTATTGTACCGATTTGGGAAATCCACTTCGATTGGCTCTTCTTGAAATATGTTCCTCTTGTCTATTTAGGTACCTGCAATGATTCTTCCCCACCCGTAAGCGCGCAAATCTATAATTGTGTATTAAGTTCTTAACTCAATCTGCCCGATGATGGTCTAGTGACCGAAATTGCAATCGCAGTGTTATATTTTTCAGAGTATTTTTGTGATAATAAACGTAGTAAATTCAAGTTTTTTGTTCATCATGTTAAATTATCACGTAGTAACGACGGATTCCATCAACTATTGTCCTTATATTGAATGGAAACATATTTCTCCCATTCAAATGTCAAGGTTTTCCGAAATTTCGATGTAGATTTTTCATGTAGTCACAGTAATAAAATATTTTAAAAGCCAGTTGATCGAAAGAAAAGACCATAAATGTATAGAAGAACTCCCACACTTAAAGTTCGTGGAGCTTTTTTACGAATTCAGAATTCATCTAAGAAAATCCAACATGACAAGACAAAGACACGCTATTTATTAGTCGACCTTGGAATTAACAAGCAAATTTCCAAAAAAATCGGTTTCAGTAAAAATCGACGAATAAAAATTGGTTTCGATGAATATTCTATATCTATTCGTCATGCCACACTCCAATAATAAATTAAAAGTAACAGTTACTTAATGAAAATCCTTTGCAGTTGCATTAAGTTGTATTCAGAATGCTCGTAATATTATACAAAAAGTGAAACATACATGAATAAAGTAAAATTAAAATGGATTAATTATGAATTACTAATGATATCCGTACACGTAACTGAGGGAAATAGTTATTCGTAATGAAAATTGCGTAAAGTGCGGATTTTAATAATACAATGAAGCGCCGTCTAATTTTTTCTGAATGACTTTCCAAAATGGTGTAGTTAGACCTTCATTTTACTAAAAGTGAGAATATAACTAGGTTTATTAAACCTGGTGAGTGTGGTAAGAGTTATCTGAGAGTGTGATTCATCATGAGCAACACTATATTAAGACAATGTTTGTGTAAGTGAGATAAGAACATTCATGATAATAATGTTATAAGTCTGCCCGATTACTTCGAATCAAGAAAAAAATAAAAACGTCATATTGAGAATGTTTCAAAAGAATGATAATTTAAAAAAATACGAGGGGTGTAGTGGGACAGCCGGTTTTTCCCGTCTCTAACGATGTATCATATGTCGATTTTAATGTTTAAGTCTTTAATAGCGACAATAATATTTTACTTTAATTTTTGAATTTTTTTTACTTTAATTCACAGCGACAGTAACCAACACATTAAAATAAAACTCAGTGCTTTCCATTCGTTCATACATAGGTTGTTCACGATTCCATTATCGGAAACAAAATTTCAAACTGAAGTTAATACAATTAAATTATTAGTCACTAATAACGGTTACAATGAAAGTCTTATCGACAAGCTCATTGAGAAAAAACGAATAAAGTATTTGTTGCATTCAATATACCCCACGCAAACTATTAACGAAGAACAAAAATACTTCCCAATAAATTATGTGCCTAATTTGAGTAGCAAAATTTGTAACATACTATCGAAAAATAACGTCGAAACAATTTGTACAAATAAAAGAAACTTGAAGTCATTCTTGGTCAATAATAATGAAAAATGTAACATCGGAGAAAACAGTGGTATTTACAAAATATTTTGCGACGAATGTCCTGCTTTCTATATTGGACAGACGGGAAGGAATATAAATATTCGTGTTGAAGAACATAAAAAGTCAATTTTACAAAACAAAAATACCACTGGCTTCTCTGAGCATTGTATAAAATTCAATCACTTCCTGGATTTCAACAAAACCAAATTGTTACATTCAGGTAACAAAGGAAAGCGCCTTGACCTTCTTGAAATTCTCGAAATAAGTTCCGCCCATAATAGTCAATTACCACTTGTAAATGAACAAATTGATTTTCAGGTATCACCTTTGCTTTTGTCTGTCTTATAAAATAGGATGTAATACTCTCCTGTAGTCAGTCTTGATAATGAGTTCATAACTCGAAACATGTCGACTTTTCGTTACTGCTAAATACAGTATCTAAATATTTTCCAGTGTTTTTTATTTTTAAAGTTTATACTTTATTCGTTATAATAATCAGTAGTAATACTATAAGTACTTCAAAATAGTTAGGTTATACATGGATAACTTGTTGCATAATTACAAAGAGTGTCAGTTTGACAGTTTAAATAATCCGACCGCGAAGCGGGAGTATTATTCTGTCAAATTGACACGATTTGTAATTATGCAGGAAGTTTGAGATGTATAACCGTATTTATTTTGAAGTACGTATTGTATTTGATACTATTATTTATTGAGTAAATTAAGTAAAAATCTCCGAATCGACTCATTTTTGAACAGTTATTGATAAAGGTCAAAATCTGACGGTCCTGTTAGTTTTCGATTGGTAGAGCTATTCTATGTATAATCAGGTATTATCGAAATTATACAAGGTAACTTAACAAAATTGATCGTTCTGATTGGTTGAAAGTCATACGAAAAAAATAATCACTGATACCTAACTATTTTATATTATAGCTTCATAAGAATGAAAGAGACCTAAGTATATAAAACGAATAATTTTCACTGGTATCTAAATATTTAATAATATCTTCATATTGAAAGTAAGGGAATTAAACAGACCTACATACAGCATTAGATAAATTAAATATTGCAGTGTTCGCTTTACTCACTTGAATATACTATTTTCACGATCCAAAGAGTCTAAATTATATTATTAACATCTTCTATTTCCACTATGAAAAAAAATAAGTATGAATAAGAAAATACCGCATAGTATTATCAAGTTTTGAGTTACGAAAACAATTATTGTAAGGATACGTGTATCTAAATGGAACGAAGAAAAAAATAGTGCAATTAATGATACAGTTTTGAGGGTGTACGAGCGCTGAAATGGTGAATTATATATGAAGACAGCCTCTATTTCTGGATAATAAAGGACACACCAAGACAGGTCCGATCGATAGTTCATTATCTATTATTATGGATGCTGTCAAATTTGAAACGACGTTGACATGTAAAGGCCAACGATTATAAGTGGAAACAAACATATCGATTTGTGATAATTTCCAGAACAACAGTCAAATGCACACTATAGTTAGGTATTTATGTACCAAGTGCGTTATACAGATCCTAACGCCCGGAGGGAAACATTCGGCCCGAAGGCCTCTGGCCCGAGGGATGAATGTTGCCCGATGGGCGTTAGGATCTAGTAACGCACGTGGTGCATAATAGTATATTATTCAACGAGCACAAAATGATTGCTATTTTTCACGAGGGTGAAGTGGATGAAATTGATGAAATTGAGGATCAAAATCAAATTCCTTTAGAAATATTGGGAGAATCATGTGCAGTGCAGCGAGTGTTGATCAACTGCCGAAAATAACACAAGAGCGATATCAAAAAGAATATGAAAATTTTGAAATGTGGCATAAAAGCAAGAATGTAAAGGTGGTTAATGAAGATGTATTATTAGCCTATGCGAAATGAAAATCAGAGGTTTATTCTCCCAACTCGTTGTGGACCAAGATTTCAATGTTGTTATTGTAAGCAGAATGATGTTTTGAAATAAATATTTGAACAAGTGATTTCTTAACGGCCGCCGTTAAATCAAAATAACAGTATGGGATTACGAAAATAGTATATTATTCAACGAGCATAAAATGATTGCTATTTTTGTGTAATTGTAGTTTTGTGCGAGTAGAATACTATACTTTCTCCACAACTTCCTCGAAAAAATTAGTAATAATCTGCATTTTCAACAATAAAAATAGTTATCAAAAACGTTGACATAACAGTTTCTGTGTTCACTGAAAACTGCATACTCACGTATACGTCAACTATTTCACTTGACATCGATTCCATTCCTTTCTTTCACTCTGATAAAAATGAAATAGATAATTTATTAGAGTAAATATTCAATAAGTTAGGCATTATATTGAATATTAGTTTAATAATTTGCCTAAAAGTTATCTTAGTTACATAAAACCTAAAAATCTAATAACAATACTATCCTAACAATGTGAATGATAGTCTCAAGTTTGGACATACGTTTCAAGTGTGACGTCATGCAGTGTATAATAAACCATTATACACACTAGTGAATAATAGGTATAATTGTACTTCAGGAAGCACACGTATAATGAATGATTTATAGTACAGTCGTGGACAAAAGATTTTATTTTTCACGAAAAAATTATTTTATTTCAATGAAAAATCGATTTCAAAATCGGCTCATTGCTCCTATAGGTACTTTCCATTTTCCTTCTCATAGTAGGCATGTCATTTGTTGATATTTTGACGTTTGTGAATATTTTTATCATCATATTCAGTGAATTTCATTGCTGCTTTCTTTGTGTAGTCTTATAGAAATAATGAAAATGAAAATGAATTTACCCAAGAATATCATAGAAAATGCAGCCAAAGCTGCGAATAATTCATTGCCGTAGAAATCCAGAGCCGTATACGTCAAGGATTATGAAGTATTTAATCAATGGTTGCTTCATTTCCCCTTGTACAATTAGCGGGCGTTATGATCCATAATGCCCGCAAATGCGGGCGTTATGATTCATAATGCCCGCAAATGCGGGCGTTATGGCCTAGGGCAAAATGAGTGTGTTTACAGCAACCGTATCCAAGGTGAAATAATCATATAATATACAAGTGAAAAATAAAATAAATTTTAAGGTCGAAAGAAAGAGACAACGGAAATACCTCATTTTGCATGAGTTGAGCTAACTCTTCGCGGTTTTTTTCCCGATGACTAAAGCTACTACAGTTCCACCGGAGGATCATTGTGGAATATTTTTGTTGCTGTTACGTGTTTCCGAAAATGTTCCAAAATATTCCTAAATGTTCCTTAAAATTTCTTTATGTTTCGGCAACAAATGTTGACTGTTTTCACTTGTCAGCCTTCAAGCTACGATTTCAACGGAGGAACATTTTTGTTGCTGTTTCTTGTTTCCGTAAATGTTCCAAAATGTTCCTTAAAATTTCTTCATGTTCCGGCAACAAATGTTGATTGTTTCTACTTAATAATATGCAACTATTGACATTCAGCAACAAAATGTTCCCCCGGTGGAACTGTAACAATAATAATAATAATAATAATTTATTTGCACATAACATAACATATCTTGATACAGGAGTAATTCAGAAAATATGTAAAAATAATATGCCATCAACAAAATTCCATGGCCCGTCAGACAATACAAATAGAATCCACAACAAATTAATACAATAATAAAATATATATGTAAATATATACACGCTGGTTCAGACATGAATAAAATCTTTGTATATGAGACAGAAACTTCAGAAACACGAGTTAAAATATTAGTTCATCAAGTAAAAATAAAATCAACTTTCTAAAAAATCACTCAACTTGTAAATAGGGGAGACCGGGTAAAAAAGCAACATTTTATACTTTCGCCTTGGTTTCTCGTTAGGTGTTATTATTTCGGTGAATTTGATATAGCCATACATAAATTCCGTTTATGTTCTATACATAAGCATCTTAAATTACCTTATTATTGTGTATTTTGCATGAATCACAGAAACTTTTAAAAAATTTGTCATTTGTTACTTTCGACCACGTTGGCGGGCCGAAAGTAACACGTTGTGGGTCGAAAGTAACAGAGCAAAGGGGTTTGTAATGAATATGATATTACATATTTAATCAAACAAATATTTATTGGAAGATTCAGTGTCAGTCTTTTCTATTCAGACTCGCAATTATGGCACACATAATTCATTGACGCATTCAGTACCTATGAGACCATATTTTGCATTCGAAACAATGTAAACTTTGCTCATTCAGTCGACTATTGCTAAAATTTTCTAAACAAACGAGGTAGAAGCAATATTCGTCGTCAAATTTATTTACCTTGTCTACAACTGCGCTAGTATTTCTAGGTTAAATTTTTTTTTATATATCTATGCAATAGCAGACATTCAATTTTTTTTGCCATGGCTCTATTTTTTTCCTATCATTAAAATGCTCTTCAGCCGCTTTTCGATAGACTTCCATGTTAGTTGTTATTCGTGCGGTGGTTATTATGCGTTGTCGCGGCATTTTGTTGAAATAAACACACACACATAAAAAGTTTACTTGGAGTAAATCAATACGGGGACAAAAGTAACATGTTACTTATGTACCCATAGGGCTGCGTTACTTTTGTACCCTACAGCATTTTTGTTAGAACATGAAAGATAACCTTGAAACGGAACATGCTAGACAAAAACGAATTTAGGCACTGTAAAATCAATCTAATCGAGTATCAATATGCAAATATTCAGATTAATATCACCCCTTCAATAGTACATAAGCATTAACAAAGTAAACGTCAAAAAATTTACTTTTGATTTGTGAAATCACGTTGTGTCCTCTCACACAATCTAACAGTGCGTGGCGCGAGTGGCGATTGAATGCAACTGAAGGTGGCGCCACTGGCTATCACCTGACAGCAGCTAAGTGGTGTTTTGACAATTCTTTAAACCTACAGAGCATTTGTTACTTTCGGCCCGCCGTTACTTTTGTACCCGGTCTCCCCTATAGTTCTCTCTAAAAGTAGGTTCCTCACTCGCCTGAAAGCTGTCTGGTTCAATTGTTTTATTTCATCTGGAAGTCTGTTGTATAGCTTCAGACAGGTGTGATTTGGTCCCTGCTGAGTTTTCTTTATTCTAGCTGAAGGGAGTGCGAAGTTATTTTTTTCACGTGTGTTATATGTCTATGAAAGGTGCAGTTCTTAGGGAATTTGTTCTGATTTTCATGAACGTGAGTAACACATGTTAGAATGAATACTGCTGTCATTGTAAGTATCCTTTCATTTCTAAAGACATCTCTGCAGCTATCTGCACTTTTCAGCTGGAATATGGCTCGTACAGCTTTCTTTTGCAGAAGAAGAACTTTTTCCGCATCAGGACTATGGCCCCACAACATAATTCCATACACTGCTAAACCATGGAATGACGAGAAGTATGCTAGCCTAGCAATATTAATATTGGAAATTTTTCTCATCCTCCTGACCAGGAATACAGAAGTGGACAACTTTCTACATAAGTTATTTATGTGCTCTTTCCAGGTTAGACTTAACTCGAAATTCACCCCTAAATTAGGCCAAGCTACAGAGATTTTTTCATGTAAAAAGTGTTAGAAGAAAACCAGCTGCGCCATTGTTTGTAAAATAGTTCCACATGATATAGTGATATGTTTTTCACTCGACTTTATTATTTATAACTTTGTTATCAACAATTTTATGCAAAAAAAATGCATTTTTTTTAGTTTTTTGCTTATAAAAATGAAACTATCAGAGAAATCGTGATGGTGTTAATAGACTAATTGTAGAAAATGAAAAGACGAAGAAAATGAGAAGTAGGACGACTCGATCAGACCCTTAGTTTGAGAGGAAATCGGAAAAAACCAGCCAAGATGCAGTTTTTTCAAAAATTCTCAACTCGGTTATTTTTTGAGTTGTACCGTAGATCCTCCGGCCAGTATTAGTTATTGATATAAGCTTCATTTGTGCGAAGATCAGGAACTGTCCGATGCATAGTTTTTGATCTGTGGTCATTTGATTATGTTACTATGCAATTTTCCAGCAGACCTGAATGCGACAGGTATGGTCCGATTTCAATTTAGTAAAAAGATTTTGAAAGTAGAATTCTCATAGTTCAAAACGTTCATCTTGGTTTTACATGAAAACGCTGAGAAATATGTTAAAAATAAAGCTG
Source organism: Cynegetis impunctata (assembly GCA_030704885.1). Classification (NCBI taxonomy): domain Eukaryota; kingdom Metazoa; phylum Arthropoda; class Insecta; order Coleoptera; family Coccinellidae; genus Cynegetis; species Cynegetis impunctata. The sequence continues at coordinate 454,302 of JARQZK010003625.1, forward strand.
AACATGACAAAAAACGGCCGATTTCATTCAAGAACAAACCGTTGGCCGAATGTATATGTATACAAAAATTTCGTATATATTCCGCAATCACCGATGAAGAGTGAAAAATTCCATAGTATATCGTTCAACGATGAAATATATTTAATGAGAAAACAGAAACAAATCAACGGACACCATTGTTATAAAAACTTGAAATAATGGTAGATGCGCTTGATTACTGAACTATAAATTGTTATAAGAGCTATTTGTTCAATCTGCGAAGCAAAACGTTACAAACAAATTTCTATGGTAATCCACAACTACAAATAGTTCGTGCAACGTTAGCAAAAAATCCTTTAATAATTTTTTATTAATAACTTGCTGTCATGAAATGTTTTATGCAAACTTTTTCAGTAATAAGTTATTTTTCACTTTCACTCATAATAATGATATGCAATGTCAATTGAATGTAACATTTGAATATATTGTAAATTTTTTTTTTTTTTTAGCTACTGGAAGCAATAATTATGTAACAAATTCATACTTCAAGGCCACACTCCCAACAAAAAGTAAGCAAATTAATAATAATACCCTTGCTGTTAATTTTTTCCGGAGTACATTAAATAATTTTTAGAAAAAACACAAACATGGCAATAACTTTTAAAAAATCGACAATCGGATTATAATAAATACAGAGTGTCCATAAAATACGTGTACAACGTATGACGACAGACTCCTGATGTCAAAATAAGTCGATCTAAGCCGACCCAGTTATATCCAAAATCGTCTCCTTTAGCTAGTAGAGGGCGTCCGAAATTTTATAAAATACTGGTTTTTCCTAAATTAAGTGAAAACGTGCTAATTGATTCCAATGATTCTCGTTGTATAGTCTAGTTTCTAGTACTATAAAATTATACGTTTCGTAGTAGAATAGTCACCTACTGTAAATAAGTGAAAGTGCTATAAAATTAACATAATACGTCATATTTTTTATATCAATGGTTTTTTGACAACCCAGATATTTTTGTTGAGTAACTGGATGTATTTGGAAGCTATTTTAACACCTGAGTATTTTTCGCTGGATCAGCGGTTTTGCCAGAAAAAAAATATTTACAATTTTATTATCATATAATTATATTCATATAATTATATGATAATAAAAATGTAAAAATTCATGAATTTCATTATTAACAGTACTTACTTAGTAATGAAAAAAGTTGAAAGTATGTATTAAAATTATTGTAAGAAACTAAATATAACGAAAATGTTACATAAGCAGGTTTTCACGTAATTTAGGAAAAACCAATATTTTAAAAAATTTTGACGCCCCCTACCGGCCGAACGAGACAATTTTCGTCATAGATCGAACTATTTTGACGTCAAGAGCCAGTCGTCAAACGCTGTACACGTATATTCCAGACACCTATATATACATATGAATATATATATATATATATATATATATATATATATATATATATATTTATATATATTTATATATTTATATATATATATTTATTTATATATATTATATATATATATATAGATAATATATATATATATATATATATATATATATATATATATACATACATGTGTATAATTGAGAGTTTTAAAATGAATTGAGATATTTAGGTACATCATTTTATAGTGGATTATTAAAAGTTGAATGAACTTGATTTATTATTTATTTTATCAATATAGTTGATAAGTAGAAATATTGATCTATAATAACGATCGGAAAAAAGGAAACACACGTGTTTCATTCCTGCCTGAAGTATGTGTCAGCTTGAGTATGGGATTAACTCCTTCAGCCAGATCAGAGGATACACCTGTATGTACAATTGCATTGAGGATAGGTGAGACGGGATATTTATGGAAAATAGGAAGTGTGGGTAGGGTTCAGAGGATTAATACTGGCCCAGCATTCGCCTTATAAGTTTTCAAGCAGTGACTTACATTACCATGAGGAAACCTCTGAAAAAAAACTCAGGGCAGACCAGTCGGCCCCTGGGTTTGAACCCGAGACCTCCCAAATAATAGCCAGCGTACGCTAAGTACTCGACTAACTAGCTTGGTAACGATCAGATTATAACTTCAATATATATATATATATATATATATATATATATATATATATAGATATATATATATATATATATAGATATATATATATATATATATGCTCGGGTCACATTATTTAATCGAAAACATTATTTTGTTAGCCGAAAAAGGTCGCGAAATCGGAGGCCCCATTTTCGGAACGTGTTCTCCGCTTATATGGCCACAAAATCCGTATTTTCTGGTCAATGCCATCGATCTACTTTCCTTAACCTGTCGGCTAAGTGTGGTGACCAATCAGTGAGTCATCCTTATGAATAAAACAGAAAGAAGGTTGAGAATCATTTTGTCTAACTGTGCGTCTACGCTGTACCAGCATTTATTCTATTCCTCATTAGCACACATGTGATTATGATGTGGGGGAGCTGCATCAATTTAATCTAATAATAGCATGATGTATTTATTACTGTTAATTCCTACCGAAGCTCATGTTTTGTAGCTCGCACTGTGCTAGGGTATACATTACTCTATCACCGTTTAATCTGACATAAACAAAAATTAATCTCGACGAAATATGAACGGATATATATATATATATATATATATATATATATATATATATATATATATATATATATATATATATATATATATATATATATATATATTATATATATATATATATATATATATATATATATATATATATATATATATATATATATATATATATATATATATATATATAACTGGGGGAACGTTCCCCCCCCAAATGGCCCGGGCCCCACCTAATTGTTTTTGATTGGGAGCTAATCGATTTAGCATTGCCCAAAATACCACTACCTTTTGGCTTTTCAATATAATAAAAGTTCCCCCCCCAAAAGTCGGGCCTGGATCCGCGCCTGATATATATATATATATGTATATATATATATATATATATATATATATATATATATATATATATATTATATATATATATATATATATATAGGTATATATATATATATATATATATATATATATATATATATATATATATATATATATATATATATATATATATATATATTGTTGTGAACCCTCCTATTTATAATATTTTGAAATGGTGCGGATTATTTCAAATACTTCGAAAATTCTGCTGTTTCACAAGAGAACCTAGAGCGATTGAAGCCAGCCCATGTTTCCAAATATTCAATCAATGCCATAAGAAATCAGTACAACCAATCATACTCCGCTACGATACAGAACTTCAACGAATAGATACTACGAATCCCTCAAATGATCAAGATATCGAAACGTCTAGCTCACAGTCTCTGAGAAGATCCAAGAGGACCAAAACTAAAGTTACTCCCTATTAATTAAACTGCCATAAGGCTAATATCTAATAATAATGTTTTTTCAATCTGCACGAACAAAAGCAGACTTATTATGTATCCATTATTCTAATTGTATATTTCCATTATTTCGATCATATAATCACATTATTATATAATTTTCTATTTGATGTATTTAAACACAATTGTATATTTTATTGTTCTGCAACAGTCACTTTATATAAGTTTTTATTCTACGTATTCAAATAACTTGCAAAACTGTTGCCAAATAATTAATTATTATAAACCTAACGTATAATTGCTCTCACTTAAGATTTTCTCTTCAATTTAAAAATTTCATCAAAAATCTTTTTTTAAGGGTGGAGGAATGTTGTGAACCCTCCTAACAATGAACCTATTGTTCTTCTTAACCCATTTATGTTTGCTTAGGTCAGCATTTATATTAAAAGTATATAAGTCAGAGCAATCCTACGCAGCTTCAATCCAGTAGATTCCTTCGTGCCTTACACGTCGTAATGTTATTCAGTTAATTCAAAGTCCAGTAGATTCCTTCGTGCTTTACACGTCGTAATGCCAGTTTGTAGTTCATTCTCTACGTATAATAAATCATAAATCTATTCAGTATTAATTAATGTCTTATGCTTCAATAATAATCCAGACCCAATAAAGTGCAATAAATCATAAATAGTGCAACATTCTAATTAACTCAATCCTAGATAGTGCAACGTATTGGTGTGTTAGTTTTCGAGGCTTTCCTGAAATAAAGTGCTCAACCTAAAAGTTTTACGGAGCTTTTCTTCAATAAAGCTGCCCTGGTGTCAGAAGGTTATTGTAACCACCCTGTACAAATGTTGTACTCTGAGCAGTGCCCCAGAGGAATACAACAATATATATATATATATATATATATATATATATATATATATATATATATATATATATATATATATATATATATATTAGTGATGGGAAAAGCGGTTCCACACTTGTAACGCTCCAGTAGCGCTCGCTCCACAAAAATACCGCTCCAAAATAACGTTATTTGGGAGCGAGATTTATCGTCTATCGCAACTGCCACTGTCGCATCGACAATTGATAGTAGTTCGTAGTTATTTCACAAGCTGAAAAAAAACGGGGTTTGACGCGTCAATGTCATCGTTTTCCCTGATTCTGTGCCCTCTCACCTTCTTTTGGAAAAGTTTTGATAAAAAAAAAGACAGCTTACCAGCCTTCAAGGACAGCATAATCGTCGGCTATTATCGAGGATCAAATATACATCGAAGAAATTCAAGAGAAGAGGATCCTATGAATTGGTGGAAAAATAATTTCCACAATTATTATCCTGAACTGAGCAATCTCGTCAGAGAGAAATTTGTTACAGTGGCAACATCCATTCCTTCTGAAAGAATTTTTTCCGAATCTGGACAAATTCTATCAGACAGGAGAAATAGGCTTCAGTCTGGGAAAGTCAAGAGTTTGTTGTTCTCAACACTAATACAGGAAGCTAATGACAGATGGGAAATTTCCATATAGAATATGTTTTTATTTATTAAAATGTAGTTTTTATTTTCACCAAACCAAAGATTCATGTAGGTACTTGAATTTTATTTGATTTTTTACGCATTTTCATGAATAGTTAATTTATTCACATCTTTAGTTTTCTGTAGGTACCTTGAATACATTTATATATATATATATATATATATATATATATATATATATATAATATATATATATATATATACTGAGCTTATATATATACAGCTCAGTTGGTTAGAGCTCCAGGCTCATATATATATATATATATATATATATATATATATATATATATATATATATATATATATATATATATATATATATACATATATAATACATATTCGTATGTTTTGTACCTGATTTATTTATTGAATATGATAAAACTTTATTTGATTGATTAGACAACCATCCGTTGACATCTCCATTAACTGATCATTACTGGGATACATCTTCTGGAAATACTTCAGATTTCCCGCTAACTAAATACAATCCATGATAACCTCAAATTCTGTGACATAGAACAAAGTAATAGTAATTTTTTGTTTCATGTTGACTGTGACTCCCAACCAATTTTCAGTCGCAGCGCGCGCATCGACGGTATTTTGGAGTGGGTTATTTGGCTACTCGGTAACGCGACGGAGCGTTATCAAAAAATACCGCTCCAAAATAACGTTACACGAATAACGACCCATCACTAATATATATATATATATATATATATATATATATATATATATATATATATATATATATATATATATATATATATATATATATATATATATATATATATATATATATATATATATATATATATGTATATATATATATATATATATATATATATATATATATATATATATATATATATATATATATATATATATATATATATATATATATTGAATTCGGCTGACCAACGTAAACGTAAATACTCAGTAAACGACAGTAATCAACAAAATCACGATTCAAACACAAATAAACTGCTGATTACAACTGAACAACTTAATAAAGCCATTCAGGAAGCCAAGACGAGTACCACTTTGAGAAACATTCAACGGCTCAATCAACCCAATAGAGATAACCAAGAGTTAATTGGAAATGATGATTGGACACAAGCTGCACACAAGAGGAAACGCAGATATCTGGTCGGGCAAACTGAGCAAGCTTGTGAGGTGGAAACGGTCCCAAGACTGGTTTCACTCCATGTTACAAGACTCAAACCAAACACCAAACCAGAAGAACTTGAAAAATTCCTACAACCATCTCTGCCTGGTCTTGAATGCGAACCACACCCTTCCAAAAGACCAGATCTGTATGCATCAGCCAAGGTGACAATCAAACGCGATCTTCTGAAACAAGCATGGAGACGGGAAGTTTGGCCAACTGGAGCACTGGTGTCTTTTTTTGCCAACAAGAGGATGATTCCAAAGTCGGAGGATCCTTCTCAACAGAAAGAGATGAAACCTATAAACCATCCCAATCAACCAGGGAAGTCAAAACTAGTGACGTGAAGAAGAAGGTGAGTGACGTCAAACTCGGTCCAAAACTAAAAACTTCAGGAGAAAATATCAGGATATTTCATGTAAATATTCAATGTCTAGCAAATAAGGTGAACGAATTATGTACTTTCACTGACAATTCAGATTTCGATATAATTTGTCTGTCCGAGCACTGGCAAACAACTGATAATTTGTCCACTATAAATATTAGAAATTTTTATCTTGCCTCACAATTTTGTCGAAAACAATATCAACATGGAGGTGTTGCGATCTACTGTAGAAACAATTTGAACATGAAAAATTTGAATCTGAGCAAGTTTAGTCAAGAAATTCAATCTGAGTTCTGTGGCATTCTCCTGCAGTCCTTGGATATCTTGGTAATAACAATTTACAGGTCATGTACGGGAGACGTTAACCTTTTCATTAACAATCTCGAAATTCTGATATCCACTTACTTTAAACTACATAAAAAAATTGTCTTGGTTGGGGATTTTAACATTAATTTCATGTCAAACTCATTACCCCTCTTCAATCTGAAATGCATGCTTCAATCTTTCGGATTGGAAATAATGATATCAGACTACACTAGAGTCTCTTCATTATCCGCAACATGCATTGATAACATATTTTCTAATGTGAATATACACACCAGTAAAGCAGGAGTCCTGGATCCTTGCCTGTCTGATCATAAGGGACAATTCTTGTACATATCTACCAATAAACTCGTAGATCAGGAATCTGATATATTTAGAATTTGCTTTACAAAGAAAGGATTTGTAAAATTCAACACATCACTCCTCCATGTGGATTGGGATATCCTCGATTCTCCCGATCGGAATATTAATAATATGTGCAATTTTTTCATCAATACTTTACAGGAGATCATGAGGCAATCATTTCCTCTAAGGAAAAAGAAGACAAGCGACCATAAAATCAAGATAAACTGGTACAATGATGAACTCAAAACAATGAGAAGTAACTTGGAGGCTGTCAAAGTTATATCAGACGTGACTGGATGCAATAAGGATATTGGAATCTATAAACAATTGAAGAAAACGTATCATTTCAAACTATTAGAACAAAAAAAACGCGCTTATGACGAATACATAGTTAACTCTGCCAATAAGTCTAAAGCTTGCTGGGATATAATAAACTCAGAGAGGAATTCAATAAATAAAAGCAAGGTTTCCAATGAATTTTCGGAAAACGAATTCAACGACTTTTTTTGCACCATAGCCGAAGAAACAATAAAATCTCTTCCGCAACTGGACGTTGATCGTGAATACAATTTTAAAAAATTCCCCTCTCCTGTTGAGACCTTCTACTTGGAACCTGTTTGTCAATATGAAGTTCATAGTGCCATAAAAAAATTGAGTAATTCTAGTTCTAGAGATGTTCATGAATTGAACAGCCACTTAATAAAAGAAATAGCTGAACAAATCGTCAAGCCATTAACTATTTTAATAAACCAGATCTTCAGCAAGGGATTCTTTCCAAGTATTCTCAAAATTACTAGAGTTATACCTGTTTTTAAAAGGGGTGACAAATCATCCTTAGATAATTATCGCCCAATTAGCATAATTTCTATAATTGGGAAAATTGTGGAATTGATTCTGAAGGATCGTCTTTGTTCTTATTTTGAAGACAGGTTTTACTTCAGCGAATCACAATATGGTTTTCGCAAGAATAAATCTACCACTCGGGCAGCTTTTCGTGTGGTGACTGACGTAGTCGAGGGCCTTGATCAGTGTAGACATACGTCATTAACACTGTGTGACCTGACCAAGGCTTTTGACTGTGTGTCGCATGCGATACTTTTGGACAAGTTGAGTCATTACGGACTGAGAGGCACCATCTTAGACCTCATTAGTTCTTACCTCAACGACAGGTATCAGTGTGTGGACTTGAATAACAGGAAATCAGATAGCAAAAAAATTGAACATGGTGATCCTCAAGGCTCCGACCTTGGACCATTTCTCTTCTTGGGGTATATATACGACTTATGTCAGGCTATTGCACCAATAAAATGCGTTTATTTGCTGATGACACCACACTGATATGCTCGGGTAAATCATGCGATACTCTACCTAAGGTTGCAGAACAGGAAAAAAACGAGGCAAAAATCTGGTTCACGAGAAATAAACTCAAACTAAATGAGGACAAAACTCAAAATTTGATTGTCTCTTCAAATCCTCTTTATCAAAGAGGGCAGAATATTTCACTATTGGGTTTTAGAATTGATGATCGATTAAATTGGTCTAGCCACGTGGAATATGTGCTTGGCAAATTATCTACTGTCCTATTTGTATTGAGGCAACTCAAACCTGTTACTAACATGAACGTTCTCAAGATCACATACTTTTCTCTTTTTCATTCGGTAATATCCTACGGAATTCTTCTTTGGGGTAACTCCAGTAATGCAATAAGGGTTTTCAGATCACAGAAAAAGGCAATAAGAATCTTGGCAAATCTTGGCTATAGAGATCATTGCCAACACCATTTTATTGAACTAAGCATAATGCCACTTCCCACCCTATATATATTCACAACTTTACTGGAAGTACATAATAACAGGGGCACTTTTTCTAGGCACTCAGATCTACACAATCACAATACCAGATCAGCTGACTTGTTTAAATTACCACGGCACAGATTGGTCACAAGTGCAAAAAACTCGCTGAATCTAAATTTATACAACACTCTAGATAGATCAGTAAAGCTCCTAGAATTCAAAAAATTTAAAACAACAATCAAAAGATTTCTACTCGAAAATTGTTTCTACAGTGTGTCGGGATACCTTCTAAAAGCCAACTCTCTTAAAGCCTAGACTACAAGGTGTCTGCCAGTGTTTCTTTGTCGCTCATGTTGGACATTTGTTTTTATATGTCCTTCATTTGTTCATCAATGTGATCTTACAATTTTGGTACTGATGTGTTATATCTTTTATCTTATATTTGTTCTTGTTAAGTTATGTCATTTTAATGTGTAAAAACTATTGTATTGTACTGTTTGTGACAAAATCTGACTTGCCATAAACATTCTTGTATGTAACGTGGTTAAATAAACTATCTATCTATCTATCTATCTATCTATCTATATATAGAGATATTTGAAAAACTTGGTTCTCGGAATGAACCGCGTAAAAGATTTGAAAAATCTCGACGTTTCGGCTCCTTTTGCGAAGCCATCTTCAGGAAAATTAGAAGGGAAATAACTCAGATACGTGGTCTCAACCTGCCTACTCCACTAACCGTACTGCTTCCTGTCAACTCTGAAGTCTCAACCTGCCTACTCTTCAGAGCCAACTGACGGGCCGATCGTCGCGTGGCCGTATTTATAAGGGAGAATTACATGAACCCCCCAGAAGGGAAGACCATAACGAGATAAGATTCGAACAATGCAAAATAGGCAATTCTTGTAGATGCCGTATCTAATTCACTTGAGATGGATTTAATGGCGAATATATATATATATATATATATATATATATATATATATTTATATATATATATATATATATATATATATATATATATATATATATATATATATATATATATATATATATATATATATATATATATATATATATATATATATATATATATATATATATATATATATATATATATATATATATGTCACCGGAAAATAACAAGAACCGCAAGTTTATAAATTTCCTAGGAAATTTATAAACCTTCGTAGGATTCTAAACGAGAGATAAATTGTATTATTTTACGCCCACATTTTCGCAAATTGATAAACTTACCGAACTCACGCGTAAAATAATAAGTAAGCAACAACCAAACGCCATGTGCGCTCTGATTGGTTGAATAAGTCACGCGTTCCTTTTCTTCCTCTCCACCGCCTCCACGGAACATAAACAAACCGGTTGCTCGTGTGTTTTTGTAAAGTTTTTAATATTGTAACTGTGTTGGAACTGTGAAAATAGTTTTATTTTGCTAAGGTTACTAAACTATATCCATAATGAACGACCTAGAAGCTGCGGACACCCAAAATGGTGAAGATAGTGCGGTAAATGCTGAAAAATTTGTTGAAGTGAAATTTACCACAGAGATACGAAAGTTTTCTAGTGGTCATGACCAAAATAGTAAGAAATCGGAATGTATAGAGGAAAAAATTCAAAATGTCATTAAAATGTTTTATGATGTTATGATTGTTTTTTCTTTTTTAGTAAACCTCTTCAATATTGTAGAACATTATTTCTGTTGTTTTATTTTGTTAGAGTGAGGTAGGGGTCATTAGCATATTATATAAAAAATTTACCCTGTATTATAGGTACCTACCTAGTTTTAAAGTAAAAATACTGTTTGGTAGGTAATCGAAACTGATAAATCTATAGTTTGGCAAGTCTGATTGTACCTAAGTCTATGGACACAAGCTTTGCCACTGTCAACATCGACCAATCAGAGAGCAGTGTGTTATTTGCCGTATTTTAAAGAAGCGTAAATTCAATAGCTCTTCTGTGATTGGTCGAACCGTTTAGAATCTTACGAATGGATACGTTAGTTTATAAACTTACCACTAGACGTCGCAAATTGATAAGTTTGCGAAAATGTTGGCGTAAAATAATACAATTTACCTCTCGTTTAGAATCCTACGAAAGTTTATAAATTTCCTAGGAAATTTATAAACTTGCGGATCTCGTTATCTTCCGGTGACATATATATATATATATATATATATATATATATATTTAGATATATATATATATATAAATATATAAATATATATATATATATATAAATAAATATATATATATATATATATATATATATATATATATATATATATATATATATATATATATATACCCATATATAAACAGAATACAAGTATAGTTATTAGAAAAATCAAAATCAAAATCAATAAAAAAAAACCTAGAGGGGCTGGCCGTCGTATAGACACAAGATGAGTCTAACAGATGGCGTTGTAGCTTGTTTACTTTATACAATGTTTCGTCTAACAGATTTTCGTTTGATGTTCTTAAAAAAGCCGAAAGCACTCACTATTGTACAAACATTCTCCGCTTCGAAGAAGAATGGGAATATCATGGTGTTGAAAATAATGAACCAGCTGCACTTGGGAATCTGTTAGGAAATCCTAATCTCTTTAGAAAATCGTGAGATTTGTCAAATTTATACAAGAACTCTGACAAGGGGTAGAAAAGTTAAAAAAGTAAGCCTACCTGTGCATATAAAAGAATTCGAAAAAGCTAACAATAATGAAATAACAATATCTGTAAATTATATAAAGATTATTAAGAAGGTAATAAGGTAAATTTGGTAGGGATAAAATTACTATGAAAATTATTTTAAATATATAGAATGTAAAATAAAAGAAATGTGTGCCGATAGACTTTTGAGCTAATGATTTGAAGTGATTTCAAAAAGTAATTTAAGTATTTTATTGTTAGGGAGCTTATTTCACGTAAACGTAAACTCTAGAATACATCATCAGAAGTATTCTTGTAAATATTTAAATAAACACCTTCAAGCATCTCAGAGCGGAGGTACAGAGTTGACATTTTTGTATCTTATAAAATAAAAAAACAGTAGATAGTTCATAGATAACCGGATATATCGTCGACTAATGTCTTTATTCAAAATATACGTAATCTAAAGAAATTGTTATTTTTGAACTATTGGCAGTTATTCTTACTGGTCACGCAATCAGTCGACATAATGAGAAAAATATCCATATTTCGAATAGCGGTTAAAAGCAAGACAATCATGATTATAATACAATTTGTAATTCTGGAAATAAAATTATAACCGAACTCCAACTATGTTAGTAATTCATGTGAAGATTTATATGGAATAATTGAAGCTTTGTAATCGTCGAAGTGAAACACCATGAAAACTATTCGGTATCATCATATTAAGATCATTGAAGATTTAAACATTTATTATTGGTCCATGGAAATTGCTTCAACCTTCTGTGATAAAACGAATTGATTATTTCTATAAAATCAATGCTTTGTTAAATAACTATTGGAGGGAAGTCCTTATAGCACATTATACTCTAGAGTCTAGACTATAAACACACCTGGTGAATGGAAGATAGGATATTATATCATAAAAATTAGAACAGAAAATTTTGTCTGAAAAATTAAGGGGTGGACCACCCTCAACATTCAGGGGGATGAAAGATAGATGTTGTCCGATTCTCAGACCTAACCGATATGCATACAAAATTTCATGAGAATCGGTCGAGCCATTTCGGAGGAATTTAACAAATAAAAAATAGGGGTTTATCGTAGAGGGGTGAAAATTTAGGGCTGTATATATTTTTGAATGTTGTATCATAAAAAAAATATAACAGAAAATTTTGTCTGAAAATTAAAAAAAAAATTAAAGGGTCTTTAAAGGGTCAAAACCCTTAAAAGTTAGGGGGATGAAAAATAGATGTTAGCCGATTCTCGGACCTACCCAAAATGCAAACAAAATTTCATGAGAATCGGTCGGTTAACTTTTAACATCGTGACACGAGAATTTTATATATATATATATATATATATATATATATATATATATATATATATATATATATATATATATATATTTTTATTTTATATATATATATATATATATACATATATATATATATACATATATATATATATATATATATATATTATATATATACATATATATATATATATATATATTTTTTTTTTGTTTTTGTAGTATCAATCCTCGTAAAAGCAGTGCAGTTGTCCATCGCCGATTCTTCTAATTCTTACAGATGTTTATATGCAATCTCAATTATGTAAAAGCTTCAGTAAAATATTTAGGGCTTTCAAACCCAACCACTTCCAGGTACTGCATTGTTGAACAATTTAATAAAGGACCTCGTAAGGGAGTAAGGGACTATTTCTGAGTTCTACCTGACCGTTGAGAAGAAGACCTTACCTGTGTATTTGAATTTATTGATTTGTAATGATTCTAGAAAATTTCAATCCCTTATCTATCTATTTAATTTTTCAAAGTGTGAGGTTAATGGAAGGCTCTAATTGATTAAACTATTGCAATTTATTTTGATACACCAGCCATTTTTTGGTTTTTAGATATATGATTCTTAATAATAAAGTATAAACTTTAAAATAAAAACACTTGGCTTATGTTTCACAATATAAAAATTTTATTTTTTAGATACTGTATTTAGCAGTAACGAAAAGTCGACATGTTTCGAGTTATGAACTCATTATCAAGACTCAACAAGACTGACTACAGGAGAGTATTACATCCTATTTCGTAGAACAGACAAAAGCAGGTGATACCTGAAAATCAATTTGTTTGTTTACAAGGGGTAATTGACTATTATGGGCGGAACTTATTTCGAGAATTTCAAGAAGGTCAAGGCGCTTTCCTTTGTTACCTGAATGTAACAATTTGGTTTTGTTGAAATCCAGGAAGTGATTGAATTTTATACAATGCTCAGAGAAGCTAGTGGTATTTTTGTTTTGTAAAATTGACTTTTTATGTTCTTCAACACGAATGTTTATATTCCTTCCTGTCTGTCCAATATAGAAAGCAGGACATTCGTCGCAAAATATTTTGTTAACACCACTGTTTTCTCCGATGTTAGATTTTTCTTTATTATTGACCAAGATGACTTCAAGTTTCTTTTATTTGTACAAATTGTTTTAACGTTATTTTTCGATAGTCTGTTACAAATTTTGCGAGAGATAGTCTCGAAAAAATTAGTAATAATCTGCATTTTCAACAATAAAAATTGTTATCAAAAGCGTTGACATAACATTTTCTGTGTTCACTGAAAACTGCATACTCACGTAAACGTAGATAATTTATTAGAGTAAATATTCAATAAGTTGGGCATTATATTAAATTTTAGTTTAATAATTTGTCTAAAAGTTATCTTCGTTACATAAAACCTAAAAATCTAATAACAATACTATCCTAACAATGTGAATGATAGTCTCAAGTTTGGACATACGTTTTGAATGTGACGTCATGCAGTGTATAATCAACCATTATACGCACTAGTGAATAATAGGTATAATTATACTTCAGGAAGCACACGTATAATGAATGATTTATAGTCCAGTCGTGGACAAAATGATATATTTCTATTTTTCCTTTGGTACTGTGAAAACTTGAGAACTTTTTTGAACTCGATTTTATTATTATAATTATTATCGAAGATAGTATACGTTTGATTCTAGAAAATTCAAAAAATTCAATTTCAGTTTTTGAGATGTTTTTTATGTTTATGTTCCAACAACTGTTATTACTGAAATATTCACTTCATTACCAATTAAAAAATTTACTTCATTATCAATAAATTATAATGCTTGTCTCGCAGCAACGACCTGATGATGAGAGAGAGAAATCTATCGTCAAGATTACAAGTAATGCAATAATTACATATAATGGACCGATTATCTAGTCTTCATTAATAATACTACATGTATGTAACACATGTATTATGCTACAGAAAAACACTGATGCTTCTCACTCAGTAGATCGTGAAATAAGAGTCAGATGATAATTATTTATATATTACTGAAGATTTCTATCTTAGTCTCAGTTGTCAGAGGTTGAATGGTTTGCGAGGTCTAGTAAATTGAATTCCCTTGATATAGCCGAAATGTAACACATAACTAAGTAACTAATTACGTATTTTCCGCAAGATTTTGTTCGGAAAACATATGGAAAGCGATTTAATTGTTTCTATAATTTTTTTATATTAAACTAGCTGCCCGGCCACGCGTTGCTGCGGCATAAAAAAATGAAAATGACGAATGAACTGTACCAATTACCGGCACGTGTTCTACAGAATTCATTTTTATTGAAAATATACAGTTGATTTTCATAATTCTTTCATATAAAGATCTTCTCCATGTAAAAACACTCAGATGTGCGAAGTTTGGCGATGATCGATGTATATATATATATATATATATATATATATATATATATATATATATATATATATATATATATATATATATATATATATAGGGTGGGCCATCCATAACTTTCCACCCCGAATTTTGAGCTTTAGGATGGAATAACGAAAAATCGCTCAGATAGGTCAAATTTTGTTGAAAAGGGGGCAAATAAGGGTGTTCAAATGAGTTTGATATCACTACCCCTCTAGCCGCAACCTCTAACAGCTCTCATTTTTTTTAAAGTCTGAAATAACTAAATGAATTCTCATTTTCAAACAGCTTCTCCATCTCAATATCAAAGAAATCTGTTATCGCCGCCTTTTTTTTTTGCAATTTCTCGATCACTACGCATATGCCAAACACATGTTGAAAATGCTGAAACCGAGACAATAACTGAAAACGTGAAAACAATAATATTTACAGAGTAAATCGTGCGCTTTCGTTTAAATTGAAATAATTGCTGTTAGGGTAGCGTCTAGAGGGGTAGTGATGTCGAATTTATTTTTTGACACGTCCGAGCGTTTTTTCCATCTCGAAGATCCAAATTCGGCGTATGGAAGTTATTGATGCAATACTGAGGCACTCTGTATAATAATTAATAAGCGATGAAAAAAATACACTCATGCAGGAAATTGAATTGCCTTTCCAACAAGGTGCTGCTCGACCCCTTTTCCCTATTCAAAAATGAGAGCTTGCGGGGTAGTGATATCAAACTCATTTGAACACCCTTATTTGTCCCCCTTTCAACAAAATTTGACCTGTGCGAGCGTTTTTTCGTTATTCCATCCCAAAGCTCAAAATTCGGGGTGGAAAGTTATGGATGGCCCACCCTGTATATATATATATATATATATATATATATATATATATATATATATATATATATATATATATATATATATATATATATATATATATATATATATATATATATATATATATATATATATATATATATATATATATATATATATATATATATATATATATATATATATATATATATATATATATATATATATATATATATATATATATATATATATATATATATTAGTGATAGAACGATATCACTTTTTTTTGCCGATACGATATATCGGCCGATACCGATATTTACGTGCCGATATACCGATATACCTACTGATGTAAATCGTATCGGCAAACATAAATTGGTAAAAAGCATCCTCAATATTTTAAGGCCATTTGAAGAAATAACAAAAACCGCAAGTAAAGAACAATGTTGCAATTCTGAAGTGATTCCATTAGTCGTAACCTTAACAGAATATTTATCCAAAGAGGGACCAAACATTGCTGGTGTAGGTTCAATAAAGAACGAACTTCTAACAAGTTTAGAGAGACGACTTGGTGATATGTTATTTCAACGAGAAAATCTGTATGTTGCCACATTCTTAGACCCTAGGTTTAAAATGCATTTTTTCCCAAAAGATATTAAAGAACAAACATTATCTTGTATTAAAAATATAATAAAAAGACAATATGAATATACAGTAGCTGAAGTGGATCCAGAATCATCGGAAGATGAAGATTTAGAAAATATTCCCTCAAACCATTTGCAAAATAAGCAAAATACAATTTGGGAAACTTTTGACAGCATTGCCTTCGGCTTCCGAGACCAGTACTACAAAATACATGAAGCAAGGATGGGAAAATGAAATAATATTATATTTGGCATCTTCGACTCTATTAAAAGATGAATCTCCTTTTGAGTGGTGGGAGGCAGAAAAAAAAAATTCCCAGTTTGTACAACGCAGCTTCAGTCTACCTTTCAGCACCCGCTGCCAGTGTGTCAATTGAACAACTTTTTAGTGAATTAGGTAATATTTACGAGCCTATAAGAAATAGACTAAATGCAGATAGGGCTGAAATGTTGGTGTTTTTACATCATAATATCAAAAAATCAAATTTTAAGTATTAAGTATATACTGTATTTAGTTCCTGCTACATTAGGTATATTTGTTGTTAGTAGTGTTAGGATTTGTTTTACTTTTTTAGTAAAAATGTTACTTATTATATATATATATATATATATATATATGTTTTTCTTTTATTTAATAAAGTATGTCATTTATGCACTGAAAAAACGTTAAAAACGCAAACATTTCTTTAAAAGATATATCGGCAATTTTCTTGCCGATACGATACGATACCGATAATCGGCAACAATTTCCGATATGCCGATATACCGATATCCATATCGGTATCGTTCTATCACTAATATATATATATATATATATATATATATATATATATATATATATATATATATATATATATATATATATATATATATATATATATATATATATTATTTATTGATTCAAGATCCAAATAACATATTACAGACAAAAACCCATGTGGGGTGGAACCACATCAACATAAGAAACAAAAAACTGAATACAAATCAGAAAAAAAATATATAAAAACAAATTTGAATTTCTCGACTCCGTACAATCAAAACTTATCTATGAATTAGTTATTATTTCAAAACATTTATCTAAACTTGGTGCACTCATAATTATAATCGTAGAATAAAATTCCAAAAAATTGACCTAATTCAACGAATTTGCACATATCTCTAGTTGATTTTTCAAATACAAAAAGTTCTTGCATAGAATAAAATGCGTATATGCACAGATATCTTTAACGTACAAAAGTTATTTTTTTTTGGAAATTTCATTCTTGTTCTATTTATTATATTAATAAATATTAATGTAGTATAGAATATTATATAGAATATTCCTCTTTTTCCAAAGTGGTAAATAGTATTTCAGAAAATACAACATAAAATCTTTTTACTGTAGAAATAATGATGTAGTTTCATTATTTCAATTATTTCCACCAAACTCAAAGAAAGCATGGAAATGTAATTTCTGTTTTAAATTAAATTACTACTGCCTATTCGAAAAAATAAATTAAAATATTTCCAATGTATAAAAGACAAAGAAAGCGCAGACAGTAAAGTATGCAATTTCAAGCATTCGACATTTTCCTACGGTTTTCTTTTATTTTTATCCAAGTCCGTCCAGCCAGATGCATATAAACAGGAATTCCTCAGATATGTTTGGCGTGGAATGAAACAGAATGAATCCATCTCGCCTGTCTTACATTCCCGCCAGACTGGATGATGTTTATTTTGAAATGGAGTATTTATTTTCCGAGATGTTCATATTTTAATCCTTGGAATGCGCAATGGACTATTGATATTGAGAAATAAATGCAACTGTATTGATTTGTCTGGATTGTATCAGAAAGTTATATTTTCATACGTCACTTCTATGTATTCGAAAAATCTAAATGTTATCACACGTTTTCAAGAAATAAAAATGTGAACTATACGAATTTTGTATTTTTAAATTCAAAATAGTTTCATCAAAGCCAGCTCGGCCTCCTGATTTGAATCCAAATGTCTCTTTGCTTTGGTTACATCTGAAATTATTGATTGTTATAAGTCATTTCGAAAATCTTGGAGTTTTAAGATCACATATTGTGGAAGAATGTCGGAAGTTAGGTTACGTCAGTTTACAAACTGAAGATTTCACATAAATCTCTATAAAAATATTTTATTTTTCACTTGTATATTATTTGTTGATTTTACCTTAGATACGGTTGCTATAAATACACTCATTATGCCCTAGGGCATTATGAGCGGGCATTATGGATCATAACGCCCGCTAATTGTACGAGGAGAAATGAAGCAACTTCCATTGATTGAATACTTCATAATCCTTGTCGTATACGACTCTGGATTTCTCCGGCATTTGAATATTCGCAGCTTTGGCTGCATTTTCTATGATATTCTTGGGTGAATTCATTCTCATTTCCATTATTCCTATAAGACTACACAAAGAAAGCAGCAAAGACATTCACTTAATATGATGACAAAAATATTCAAACGTCAAAATATCAACAAATGCGACATGCCTACTATGAGAAGGAAAATGAAGAGTATAGGAGCAATGAACCGATTTTAAAATCGATTTTTCATTATAATAAAATAATTTTTTCGTGAAAAATAAAATCTTGTATGCACTCCGTGCGTTACTAGATCCTAACGCCCATCGAGCAACATTCATCCCTCGGGCCAAATGTTACCCTCCGGGCGTTATAATCTATATAACGCACTCGGTGCATAAGGGGGCGTTCAAGTATTACGTAACGCAATTTTTGAAGATTTTTGACCCTGCCTCCCCCCTATGTAACGCGGCGTAACGTTTTCATGAACCCCTCCTCCCCCTCTATAAACGTTACGTAACACCCAAGTGACCATTTTTACCTAAAAGTCACAAATATGTACCGAAGAGTTGCTAGAATACCTTTTTTATTTGTTTTATATATAGGTATATATATATATATATATATATATATATATATATATATGTATATATATATATATATATATATATATATATATTTATATATATATATATATAAATACTTATATATATATATATATAACTATATATATTTATGTTCGTATGTACAGTAGAACCCCGATTATCCGTGCTCCACGGGACCGGACGAGGCACGGATAAGTGAAAAGCACGGATAATCCGAACATTCATTTATTACATGTTGCATACATACATATTATGTATGTATATATGTATACTCAAAATATGACAGAAAAAAAAAGATCCCATTAGTTCAAACTAAGTTTATATGTATTGCATAAAAAGATAACAGAACAAAAAATATAATTCTACATAAGGTAAAAAAGTGAACTACACAAAATAAAAAAAATAAAAACTCTACATCATAGGTACATAATGTTAATTTGCGTTTAAATAAAGCGGATATGGTATTTTAAGTAACTATGCGTTTGAAAAAAAGTCGGTCACCTTGGTCTGTGTTAATATTGTTCGATCTTTTTTAATTGTCTGACGTATTCTGCGCAAGTTCAAAATGTCGGTAAGGTCCAAAGATTTTCGTTGCTCAAAATAATCTAGTAGAACGTTGGCAGCTTCTTCAGCCTCTCGGTTAGAAACTCTTTTGATTGATACCGTCCCATCATTTTCTTCGTCTTGACTATCAATTTCGGATGAGGGCTGTACGACAATATCGTCGTCATTGAAGAGTTGATAACCTGGCTCATTTTTGTCACACTGAATCCATCTTTCAACTTCGGTTTCGTCAACTTCTTTGAACTCATCGGCGCTGCTCACTAATGCAGTTAATTCAGTTATGGTCGCTTCTTCCTCCTCAGATTCCACGATGCTTTCATCTTCCTCTAGCGTAAAGCTCTTTTGAAATTTATTTCTTTCACTCCATTCCATGCATTTGCCACTGTAAAAATTGCGTCTTTGATCGTAAACGATTTCCAAAACGTCATTAGATCAACTTCATCCAACAAATTCAGCATAACTTCTTTCCGGTAGAGGCGTTTCATTGTCTCAATAACACCTTGATCCATTGGTTGGGCAATGGAAGTGACATTGGGTGGGAAAAAAAGAACGAAAAAGTTTCCATCGTCAGATCTTAGGACTGCCTCATTGGGATGAGAACGAGCATTATCCAGAAGAAGAAGTGTCTTTTGTGGCAACTCTTCCTGGGATTACCCGACCGATCGATATTATTGTATCCATGCGTCTCTCTCGCGGCGCGCCATATAGAGAGTTTTGGTAGAGTGATTTCCGGTAAACGCTATTTCGAAAGAACTTCAAAGACACAATCATAGCACGGATAATCCGCAGCCCGGATAATCCGCGCACGGATAATCGGGGTTCTACTGTACATAGGTTTGTATGTGCGTATGTATTTTAAACTTGTTCATACGATAAAGGTCGCAATTTTGGAGCAATAGGGTGGAAAGTTTGTGAGTAGATAGTTTCGTATGATATCTTGGGCGGGATTACCTTTGGTGGGAATTGGTTGGAGGGTTGACCTCCGAGAAAGGAAAGAAATATTGTTTGAACGGTGAATGGCGCTATTTTGGAGCAATAGGGTTGAAACCTCATGTTTGGATTATACTGATTTTGGTGGTTTGATTGGAAAGTTAAACTCCCTCAAAGGAAGGAAATGATTCTTGTTTACGCGATAGATGGCTCAATTTTGCAATAGGTTTGAAAGTTGGCAGTCAGATAGTTCAAAGTTGGTGATCTAAATAGAAGGAAGGCTGGTTCGAATTTGGAAAAAAAATTCAATTGAATAAGTAGATTTTCAAAATGGATACGGTATGAAAACCTGCTTTCCTAATGCAGCTTACTGCGATATAGTTTTTTCACTTATAAACTCTAAAATAAAATAACATATTTTATTTTTTTGGCAATGCGATTAGAAACGGAACCTAAAAAATCAGCCATAATTCAAATAAGTAGGTATGTAAAAGAACAATTCAGTTGGAGTTACTGTACCTTTGCTCACTCAGACTGCATTTGCACACAATTGTGTGATGTGAAGTAGATCCCACAGGTTGCACATATTCTGTTCTTGAAGTCGCATTGTACTGATGGTCAAAAGAAATCGTACGGCAACTGTTTGAACCCTTATAAAGGAGGCGACAGATAAACGGACAACCTCACAGGAAGTAGTGAATGCTTGCATGATCCTTTGTTTAGCTGACTAGGTACCGTGAGCTTGCTTGTGATCTGAAGGATTTGGCATGGGCACGGTGGCGGCAGGATAGTAGATATTATCCGGAAAGGATCCGGAAAGGATGTTTTCAATGCACTCCTCAAGACGAAACAGCAGGATTCATACGCGCATTTAATTACTTCCAGAAAATATTGCCAGTCGCGGACGTGAGCGCTATACCATTTTTATTTATTCTTTAGCCGTTTTCTAAATTTCGTTGGCATTTTTTGGCATAGTTGCGGCAGCAAGTCAGCATGAGAGCCTTTATAGTGCAAAAACAGCTGATGATGCAAATCTCTTTTGGGGACATTACAGTATGAAGTTACTTCTACAACACTGACTACAGCAATGTGCTCCTGTGTATAACGCGTTTAAAACACCTAATCAAAACTGACAACAGAAACAAAATATAAATGACGAGGAATACAGTCGAGGTATTCCCCATAAAACATAAAAGGATAGAGTTGCCAACTTGGGAGAACAAAATAAAACTGACGTATACAATACAATCGAGAGATTCCCAGTGAGACATAAACGAAAAGGGTTCCCAACTTGGGTGATTCAAATTCCCTAGTTTTTTATTTTAATAAAAATCAATGTTACGTAACGCGTTGTTCGAACCCCCCTCCCGCTCCTGTAACGCATCGTTACGTTTCACAAGACCCCCCACCGCCCAAATTGCGTTACGTAATACTTGAACGCCCCCTAAATAACTATTATTCAACGTGAAAAGTTTTCCTTTGGCCCTTTGAGTGGTGGGGGTCTATAAGCTGCAGCCTACTAATAACTTGGTTATTGAGCTCCAAAAACAAATTTAAAGAATTTGATTGTTTCTTTCCTCAGAAATTATTCGTTCTGTAAGATGTATCAATAATCTTCGAACAACTAATAACCCAACATATAAACTTCCGTTTGTACAATGTTTAGAAGAACTGTGCCACTATTCCTAGGTGGGAGTTTAATTATACTTTAATTACTATTCATTAAATAAATTGAATGAACTATTTTCGTAACAAACTCCGACATCAATCATATTCACTTCTACTTTATTTTTCATTTTACGAACACAATACAAATCCTAATATTTTCGGTCATAAAAATTCCCATTGTTGGTACTTTTCTTTTATGAACCAATTCCAGCAGCAAAAGCGTGTGACGTCAAATGTTATCACTTTCATAAGCGGTTTCATTTCTAACAAATAAATTAGTCAGCAACATGTCAAAGCTGAAGCAATCTTAGAACTAATTGATATTAGGGTAAAAATAAAACAGAAACTGTAATGCAATATAATGAATAATATATGCAGTGACTACAATGATACTACAGTTGTCAGTGGCGTAGCCAGAGTTAGGCCCTGGGGGGGGGGGGATATGAGGCTCCGCACAGCTCCCCGCCGGAGGCTATTCAGGGTGCCACGCCCAATTTCTGTCCAGAAGTCGTTAAAATCGTTAAAAAAGGTAAAAAATAGGCCTGTAAAAGTAACGAAAAGTTTGTTACCCGTATGTATTCGTTACTTTCGTTACTTCCGTATAAGGAAAGATTTGAACGCTTTAGTTTACTTTACCGTATATACGTTAGTTTTCGTTATCGTTACTTTCGTATGTTTCGTTACATTCATTATCGTTACTTTCGTATAAGATTCGTTAGTAGTTTACTTTACAGATATACCGTATAAAATATACGTTAGTTTCCTATGTTTCGTTACAATATACTTTCGTATAAGATTCGTTATTTCCGTATAATATAACGATAATTTGAAAGATTTAAGCTCATATTCCTTATTGAATTAATATTTATGTGTCGTTATTTACACTTAGTATGATTTATTGGATTATAGGACACTTTCCTGTAGGCTAGGGTTATAGAAAGCTGATTGCATTTTATTAATTACAATAAAATTCATGTGCATATTTGTAGGAAACACCATTGATGCATATTATAACTGAAATAACGGCTTTTGAGTTTTTTAGGTTTTTTTTTCAAATTATTCAACAGAGTGATCAAAAAAGGATATTATTTTGTAATAATTTCAAGACTCAAAACTCATTATTTTCAAATTGTTCATCTCCCCTTTATATTAACTCTTCGTTCAATTGCTTCTAAGATTTAAGGCTTATTTTATATAACATTTTGAAATAAAATAATTTCACATAAATTGGTTTCTGCAGATTACTTTTATTAGGGTAAAATTGATGTTCATTTAGTTATTTGTTAGTCTTTGAGGGATCGATTACAAGCCAAGTAATTGAATAATTCCAATACGGAATCAGAATCCTGTTCCCGGTAGATGGTTTATTGGAGGACAAAATATCGACAAACACTGGCAAATTGGTATTTTTTTAAGGTATGTGAATATAATAATTTTCTTGTGATTTAAATTTAAAAATTTTTTTTAGAGGTATGTCTTGTTTTTATTCATGTTTTTCTTTATACTTATTGAAAAAAATTTTATTATCAAATATGTGAGTGTTTAACTGATGTAATATGTAGGTAAAAAAGTAAAGTAAAGTTCGTGTGACTTGTGGTGGTCATCTTTTTACTCCTACATCTAATAAAAATTAAGCATCTGACGTCACGGTTATCTACCTTAATAATTATTACCCAAAGATAAATTTTAATTTTTTTATATGATATTCATAAACAGAACAGTAGTACAAATACATGCTCAAAGTCATGCGCAAAGGAAAAATGCGAAAGTAACGAGTAACGATGCTAGTTCGAAAGTAACGAATCGTTACTTCGAGTCTAATGAAGTATTCGTTACTTAGTAACGAATACATACGGTTTGTCACAGCTCTAGTAAAAAATGAGCCTTTATTCCTGTGAGAAGCAGCGTCACCAACGGTCATCGATATTGCTTATAGGCAGCGCACACGTTAGGTTATAAGGGTTAATTCACATTTATGTTATTTCATAAGGCTCGTTTGATACGGTAATATTATTCGGAGAATATTTTCGCGAAATATTTGACATGTCCAGTTTGTATTAAATTTTGTTTACAATATTATAAATCAAAGGCAAACGTTGGTTTTTAATACATAAAAAAAAGGGTAAATATTTTGAAATTATTTAATTTCAAAATTTATTTTTGCCTTGAAAGAATAACAATTATTCATTATCCATGGGGCATGGGGGATATATCCCCTATATCCCCCCCGTGGCTACGCCACTGATAGTTGTTATATAACTATCCTCTTTTATTTATGTGAGGACAAATGACTATGTACTTTCAAATTCATTCTTGAAAAATAAGTATATAAGACACTCTAAATTATTGTAGGAAATTATTATAACTTTTTGAATAACCAGCATTTTTTATAGGTTCCCCCGAAATTTAATTGTTTAATAGCCACTGAGATACGAAGCGTCAAAGTACCACCATTAAATGTCAAAAAAATTATCAAAATGCAAATATTCTCAAAACAGACAAAAAGGGAAAAGATATTGTTTCATTAACTGACATTCATTTTCAAAAAGGAATCGAACTGTGGAATGAAAAATGAGACTTGCTATTTAAAATAAGGAAGTTGGTAGCTACTTCCGGTATAACCGGAAGTGGTAGAAAACTGCCAATATTCTAAAAAAGTAGTTAATGCTTGAGAACCTTCGTGCGTAAATTTTTATAAGCGTATCATCTTTACTTTACCATATAATAATAATAATAATAATAATAATAATTTATTGATCCTTTAGGACACTTAACAATGTGTATAGGATAAGTCAATATTACAAGTTAATTCTATTCTAACATTTACATCAACAATTACCATCCCACTGAGTGATCAATGAATCAGAGAGAAATTCTTTAACCGAATAGAAGCACTTATGTAGTAATAGCTCCTTAATAACTCTTTTAAATTTTAGTTTGTTCAAAGATTTCAAATGGGAGGGCAAATGATTGAACAATCTGACACCCTGATATAGTGGAGAACGTTCAAAACTGTGAGTCCGATGTTTAGGAACCAGGAGTACCTGTGAATTTCGTGTTCCATGATCGTGCGAGCTAGCAAGCTTTTTCCAGTTATTCTCATTATCTTTCGCATATAAGAGACATTTAAAAATGTATATACATGGAAGTGACAGTAATTTATTGGCGACAAATATAGGCCGACATGATGCTCGATGGTGCAAACCAAAAATGAGACGTATTACTCTTTTCTGTGCCACAAAAACTCTAGAGAAAGAACCACAGTCACCCCAGAGCAAAATATTGTATGAGATATGACAGTAGATAAGGCTGTAATAAACATCAACAAGAGAACTAGGTGGTAAAGAAGTTTTCAGTCTACTTATAGCGAAATAAGCTTTATTAATTTTTTTGCTTAAGACATCAACGTGGGTTGACCAACTAAGACTTCGATCCATGTGGATCCCAAGGAATTTTGTGCAATCGGCTGGAATAATAGTAGTGCCCAGACAATCAATTTTCAACAGACTTCTTTCACAGTGTCTTAAACCGAAATACAGACAGGCTGTTTTTCCTACATTAACTATCAAATTGTTACGGCGACACCATGATATGAACTCAGCCATAATATTTTTACAGGCTATCTGGAGCTCATCACAACTTCGGGCCGCGATGACGACAGATGTGTCATCAGCAAATAATATAAGTAATAAGCAGGATAAATGAGAGGGTAAGTCATTTATAAACAGCAGGAATAGTAGAGGTCCCATAAGGCTAATTGTCCATTTAAAAACAAAGACCCTGTATGCATATATAGTATAGACCCTCTAAAAAAATTTATAAATCTGAAAATTCACCACAGGAGAAAATATATTACAAAAAAATGAAGTAGATTAGTTTGCATCTAATTTTTAATAAATCACCTCCAGGACATAAAATATCCCATAAATTAAATAATGGTTAAGGATCTGTAAATAATATATCATCATCCCAAGAATCAATAATAATTATGATTATTAAAACTGACAAATATTCACAATCCACTACGCAAGAAAGTAAACATTTGATTTAAAAGTAAACATATATTCTTCACCTGAAGATGTGTAACTGATGTAACTGATATTAATCAAAACAAGGATATAATATGTAATGTTATTCTCAAAGATTGTGTCATTTGGGTTTTTATTCAAGATTATATATTTACTTTTTCTTGTGGGTTATACACTCATACATAAAAACAAACAATCATAATCTACGAGATTATGATGGTATAAATAATTTTGTTCAAAAACACGATGACTAAAATGAGAAGTGAAACTGTTCCATATGAAAGTGATCACACAGATAACTTTTCCTTTCAGAAACACTTCCACCGACAAAATAAATCAAGACGGTCGAAGTTTTAAATTCCAACCATTTTTGTTTCCGGGAAATATTAACAGATACCTACGTCACAAATCTGTAAGTGCGATTTGACGGGAAATTTTTAGAGATAATCTTTCTCGAAATACAATTATCAAAGCTGCGTTGCTATAGTATATTAAACAACAAGGTTTGAAAATGTTTTTTGCACACGAGTGGGACGAATTGATGGACTGAGCCGAAGGCGAGGTACACAAGTCGAGAGAAGAGGTTTTCACGATAAAATTTATACGACTGCAAATAGGAACCATACACATCTAATTTTTTCTGTCAAACTCTCGCTTCAACAAACCTTGGAAACAACAATTGAAGTATCCAATCAAAAATACAACAGAGCTGCAACGGTTGTTATGGAACTCAGCCAGCTCAAAAGGTATCCGTGCGTAAAATATTTTGCACACGGTGTGTGCAAAGTACGGCTTTCGGAGCGAATTTTTCATGCGCAAAACCTCATTTTCTGAGGCAGTCGAAAATAATATTTCAATAAAATATACGAGATTTTCGTTGGAGAATTTAGGAGGTTGTTTTGATCAAAACCTTTAAAAAAATGCGTGCGTACAAAGTACACATGTGAGAAGTGAAACTTCTTTGGCAAACTAATTTTTAAATCTCTTTTTTTTCTAAAATCAAAATTTAGAAAAGAGAAAATGGAAATATTTTCATTTTATATTCTATGAAAAATAGTATATCAAATTCTCAAATGACGGGTGGCAAATTAAAACGCCAGATGTTATTTGTAAATATTAAAATTTCCTTCAAACGAATTAACATGAAAAATTGTAAAATAACAAAAAGATAACAAATATTTTTCTTTATCTCGAGGGACCTGCAGTTTAACGCCGGTTCCGAACGGCCAATGGGCTTGTAAACGAAGTACATTACCCAACAATTTATTTTTATAAATAGAACCACTAAATTCCTGACATACACAACACCCAAGAGCAAGGTGGGACTCGAACCCACATCCTCGGCTTACAAGCGATAAACCTTACCGCTGGTCTACCGAGGCCTCATAACAAATATATTTCTTACTCTGAACAACTGCTTAGTATAGGATGATTTACAAATTTATCATAAAATGTTTATTTATAAATTTAACTCACTGTATACATACTAATGATAAAGTAAATAAATAAAAAAGGTCTGCGTTTACTGTAGTACAAGACGTCATGCGACAGAAATGCCATCTAAAATTCTAATATTTAACTACTAAACGAACACATCAACAAATAGCGTGTATTTTTTCTCGATCTCCCTCTCTCTCTCCGTCCTCTCCTTCATCCGTAAGAATTTTACCCTCATGAGCGCAAAGAAGTTTGACTTCGAAAATTAACAGAACGTGTCTATAACTTATTTTTCCCACGAATATTTCCACTCTTTAGAGAAGGAGTAATACGGAGTTTTTAATTCACATAATTCAAGTTTCAAGAATGTAGAGTATAAGGTAATTCATTGCAAAAATCTTCAGTTTCGTTCAATTTAAAACTTGCGCATTAAATTTTGGAATCACTCCTTTAATTATCATAATTTAAGAAGGCGATTTTTCTTGAAATCAAATAAAATAATCAGTAAGAAGCATATATCATTAATATCATAGAAAATTCATTGATCAGAACCAAAAGAGGCGATACCCTAGAATTTTCTTGACATCTAGATACTACAAAAAGCTCCTTGCCATAAATGGAAGCTCGGAAAAAGATCGAAACGTTGTTTATACTCGAGACTGATTCTACCAACCGTGTACAATTCGCAATCACTTTTTGATGTTGAACTGTTCCTAAGCTACCGTTAAGGGAGATTAGGTGCAGTTCAACATCAAAAAGTGATTGCGAATTGTACATTTGGTCCTTCGAGCCGGATCTCAGGTAATTCCAAGGGTTTCGACTATTGTTGAACAGGCCATTTTTCTTCTCTTTCACACAGCCATTGAGGGCCTTCCATCCATAGCACGAAATTCTTGAAATCGGCTGGTGAAATTCCACGTGACAATAGGTCAGCTGGATTATCGTGTGTTCTCACATGCCTCCAATCATTCAAATTAGTTTTCTCTTGAATTTCGGCAACTCTTCGAGCAACAAATGTTTTCAATTGACAGGGTTCAGTTCGGATCCAGTATAAAGTGATCATTGAATCCGACCAGAATGTGCTCTGATCTATTTTGAAGAGTATAGACTCTTTGACTGTTTTATATAAAGCCTGAACAAGATATTCTCGATACACCTAATAATCGCTTACCGACTTGGGAACATATCAAGAAGGTTAAACAAGACTTCTGAAAGTGTTGGCATAAAAAGTATATTAATGAATTAAACATCCGTCATAAATGGTTTGATGGAGACCATGCCATACGTCCACGAACTATTGTCACCTTTCGTGATGACAACATTCAGCCAATAGAATGGAAGTTTGAAGAGTCTTGGAATTGTATCACGGTCCTGATGATGTGATTAGAGTAGCACGGCTACGAACGGTTTATAGTGAATATGTTCGTAATGCCAAAAAACTTGTGCCATTGACAGTAGAAAGTGATTAGTGTAAATTATAATTACGACTGATGAAACTGTACTAGTGACTTTTGTATTTATATTTGTTGATTTATATGTTTTCATTATGTGTTCTTGATGTTGCCATTGATACTATGTAGTTGATCGCAAGTCTCTCAACCCGGGGAGTATGTTGCGTACCTGGACTAATATTTCATATACCTAGTATTTTGTTTTAAAGGCATCAGCCAATATTTATTTCAAGATGTTCAGATGTTGTTCTGAGAACTCATATCTGGGTGTTCTCTTTAAGTCTGTGTAATTTGTTATATATGTGGATATATTTCTTTTAGTCAACTGCCTTGACAACCAAATTTATTGCTTAAGGGTCTTAGGACGATATTTCGCATTGTTCACGAGTCGTCTTCATACCACCCAAATACTGAGGGGTAAACGGGGAGTCAGGGCAGTTTATGAGATAGAACACAGATAGAAAATAAGTATTGGCTTTAAAACAAAATACTAGCTATATGAAATATTAGTCCAGGTACGCAACAAACCGTCTCCAGTGAAATGCAAATGATTTTCAATGTTCAGTTAGCCATCATTCCTTGGATATAATACCTACATTATTTAATGTATCAACGGATATGAGCTTAACGCTCGTTGATTTCATTAAAGCAAAGAAGGGTAAATAAACTCTATATTTATGCATACGTCGATCTATTGCTAGAAAGGAATCTTTAGTTCCTTGGAATTCTGGAATTAGTAGTCTAATTTCCGAATAGGCGATTTTCATATTGAATTACATAATATTCACAGAGTTTAATATTCAAAGTAATAGGTAGGTGATTTTCATATTGAATTGCTTAATATCCTATTTTATATAAATCTAATCAAATTTTGGGAAATAACGTAGAATTCGAAGATCTTTACATTGAATATAATTGGTGAATGGTTCCTTGATGAATACAATTTTGAAACTCTGTATTTCGACAAAACATCATATCAATTTTATGGAATTCGAGAGAAAGCTAACTGATTTATTGTTCCCATTATCAGTATAAAATTATTTATATATAGATGTATTTCAATATATTTCGGAGTGTTTGTCCTTTCGTTTGGTAGGCACTTTAACATATCATATTGTTTATCTTACACCTTGTTTATTGTGTTTTAATGTTTCGGCTATAATTGCCTTCATCGGAAAACATTTCAATTAATATGATACGTTGAAACATGATAAACAATGTGAA
The DNA here is from genome assembly GCA_030704885.1 of Cynegetis impunctata. Lineage (NCBI taxonomy): Eukaryota > Metazoa > Arthropoda > Insecta > Coleoptera > Coccinellidae > Cynegetis > Cynegetis impunctata. The sequence continues at coordinate 485,318 of JARQZK010003625.1, forward strand.
AGATTAAAAGAAGTTGATATGTCACCATTAATATAACACACCCAAGAAAAACACTCCTAAAATCATAGTTGAAAAGTTCAAGAAATCTACCACAAAAATTAAATATTTGTATAGATACATATACATATATATATATATATATATATATATATATATATATATATATATATATATATATATATATATATATATATATATATATATATATATATATATATATATATATATATATATATATATATATATATATATATATATATCAGAGCTGAAGAATAGTGCTTCGAGCACTAAGTACTTGAAAAAAAAAGGCTCCCGGACTCGAGCACAAAGCACTTATTTTTACAAAAGGCTTGCGATTACTAAGCACTGTGTGAAAGTAATTTGACATTTCGAGCACTAAGCCCTCAGTACTTTTTTAGGAATTGTTGAAATTGAGGTTATTTCAATCGTAAAGAAATTGAAGTTGGCATATGAGTATGAGATTATTGACGGGTGAGAAGAGATGCACTGGGTGTTACAAATTCGATGCTCACTATGAGCTGGTACAGAACTATACAGGGTGTTTCATTGGTAAAGGAACATACCTACGACAACCTGAGCTAAAGCTATCCTAGGCGAGTCCAAAATATCGATATGTGATAGGTCTAATCAATTCCATAACCGAGTTTATGCACCAAAAATTTCAATTCCTCAGAACTTTTGAACCAACCAATATAGGTCGACCGACTCATAATTAAATTTCCAGAAAATTCCAGGTCCGCATTTGAAAATTATGGTACTTCTTTCAAGCGGAGATTCAACACCCTGTATATTAAAATTTTGGGATTTGATTGAGATATTTGAAAAGAGCAGAACATTTTCAATGGGGTTCAGTAGATTTCATTGTCCCGCACGTCACTTTGCTCGAAAAGAGGTTCAGGGAAAGATCCAATTGAATATTGGAATTCCACTAAATTCTCAGAAAAATCGTACATTGTACGGAGGGGGACTTACGTCCCTCGGGATTGAAATCTGTTGCCCTCTGTAGTTAACATCCTTATAACTCCCTTGATACATAAATAACTATAAGCATAGGCATTCTCACACGCCAGTTTTGATCAATTTCATAAAGATCATAGATACATTTAAATTTAAATAATACAGAAACAAGATATGCTTCTGTAATCTGTCACCTATGAACATTGATATTAGCTAAATGACACAGATTTTATTGAAAATAGGATAAAAAGGGACCTGTGTAGAATCTTAGTATTAGTATTTAATCACCTAAGTGATGATTAATATATCAAATAGGAGAAACCCTTATGGAAAGCACAGAGTATTATTGAAAGATTCATTATTTGCGATTAAGATAGTTGAGTTCCATGCCCATAAAAAATCCAATATTTCGATTCAATGTATTGACTACATACAAGTAACATATAAGTAATGATGTACAACTAATCAAAATGAAAAAAAATTTAAACATCCCCATTAGCTTTTAATAAAACTAAGTTTTCGAAGTTCCTGTCACTCAGAGCGTCTTCGTGCATTTACTATAGACGCAAATGAAAACAGTCTTTCAACAGGAGCACTTGATGGAAGGGGGGTGTTGTATTTTATAAATAATTTTTTTATTGACTTGACACTAACGTGAGATGTTTATGACTGGAATGATATCAACACACGATCATAGCGCCGCCGCATACGCATATTCGTGTTACGACAAGTTTGGCTCAGGGCTTAGTAATCCGCATCAGAAGTGCTTCGGAGCACTTTTGGGATTACTAAGCACAAAGCCTTTTGTTGAAGGACTTCAATTACTACGCACTAAGCACTGTTTTTGAAAAGGACTCGGAAGCACAGTGCTCGAAGCACAAAAGGGCTCCGAGTGCTTTCACGAGCACAAAGCACGCTTTGGCACAGCTCTGATATATATATATATATATATATATATATATATATATATATATATATATATATATATATATATATATATATATATATATTTATTTTTCACTTGTATATTAGTTATTTATGTACCAAGTGCGTTATATAGATCGGGCAACATTCATCCCTCGGGCCAGAGGCCCTCGGGCCGAATGTTTCCCTCAGGGCATAAGGATCTAGTAACGCACGCGGTGCATACAAGATTTTATTTTTCACGAAAAAATTATTATATTATGATGAAAAAGCGATTTTAAAATCGTTTCATTGCTCCTATTCCTTCTCATAGTAGGCATGTCATTTGTTGATAGTTTGACGTTTGTGAATATTTTTGTCATCATATTCAGTGAATGTCATGCTGCTTTCTTTGTGTAGTCTTATAGAAATAATGGAAATGAAAATGAATTTACCCAAGAATATCATAGAAAATGCAGCCAAAGCTGCGAATAATTCATTGCCGGAAAAATCCAGAGTCGTATACGACAAGGATTATGAGGTATTTAATCAATGAAATTTGCTTCATTTCTCCTAGTACAATAAGCGGGCGTTTTGAATCCATTATGCCCGCAAATGCGGGCATAATGGCCTAGGGCATAATGAGTGTGTTTATAGCAACCGTATCCAAGGTGAAATAAACATATTATATACAAGTGAAAAATAAAATATGTTTATTTCACCTTGGATACGGTTGCTATAAACACACTCATTATGCCCGCATTTGCGGGCATAATGGATTCAAAACGCCCGTTTATTGTACTAGGAGAAATGAAGCAAATTTCATTGATTAAATACCTCATAATCCTTGTCGTATACGACTCTGGATTTCTCCGGCAATGAATTATTCGCAGCTTTGGCTGCATTTTCTATGATATTCTTGGGTAAATTCATTTTCATTTCCATTATTTCTATAAGACTACACAAAGAAAGCAGCATGACATTCACTGAATATGATGACAAAAATATTCACAAACGTCAAACTATCAACAAATGACATGCCTACTATGAGAAGGAATAGGAGCAATGAAACGATTTCAAAATCGCTTTTTCATCATAATATAATAATTTTTTCGTGAAAAATAAAATCTTGTATGCACCGCGTGCGTTACTAGATCCTTATGCCCATCGGGCAACATTCATCCCTCGGGCCGAATGTTTCCCTCAGGGCATAAGGATCTATATAACGCACTTGGTACATAAATAACTAATATATATATATATATATATATATATATATTTTTATATATATTTATATATTTATATATATATATATATATATATATATATATATATATATATATATATATATATATATATATATATATATATATATATATATATATATATATATATATATATATATATATATATATATATATGATTCTAATAAAATACTAAATGATACGAAAATAAAAATTAATATATTATTTCGTTCAGATTAAAATGAAATCCTCGGATTAAATTTTTTCACTAGACACTGGGTAAAACCGAGAGTCTGACACAAGTAAAATAGTTTTTTCCCACACATAAATGATACAATAGGTGAACAATTAGATCCTCATTCGACCAATTAGTTCTAAGCTTTTGCATCAATTATTTGTTATGTTTCGTTCTGTTGATTCCTTTTGTTTATTTCGAATGGCCTCTGATGTAACGAGGTGTGAAATTAAACCATTCAAATTATGTATAGGCTACACCCATAGCGAATTTGAAAAATCAAAAAGGATGAGACAAGGCTGAATAACACTTAAAACTTCTTCGAATAATATATAAAAAAATCTTAAATTTGAAGCATTTTTTCTTTTTGTCAAATCTTCTTTGAAACACAAATTATTTGGATACTCTAGTTTTAAAATAAAGGCACTCTGTATAAAATCTTCCTCGTTGGCTTCAAAATCTTCATGTATCGCTTGAAAAACGGAACATGCATTATTTATTTTATTTTTATTATTTTTAAATTTTTTTACGTCCCACTTTAAAAAAAGAAAAAATTATTTATACTGTGAAGAAGTATATATTTCAAGGTTGCCAAGATTAAAATCAACTGGTTTTTCAAAATTTAATCGTGATTTAAATCAAATCATAAATTGTTGTAAAAAAATTCGCCGAAACAAATAACTCACCAAGAAATTAAAAAAAAAAAAGATAGTTTATTCAAAACTAAGTGTTCACATACAGCAAGTGTACAAAAGAATTTTCAATGAAATATTGCCAAATAGGTCATTTTTTTCTACCACCACTACGGCACATTTCAGCTATCTTTTGAAAACATACTACGATTTAAAGAAGAAAGTATTGGAACACGCCATTTACTTATGAACGTATGGACCGACTATAAGTTTAATTTTTTTCTTTATAAGACATAATAAAGACGATTGAATTTTTTTGTTCCGACAATATGACATTTGACAGTTACGAATGACAGATCGGATGTATGACGTATGACAGATCTATGCTCTAAGATATCTATGATTCAATCTGACATTTGACAGTTTCGAATGACAGATCTGATAACGTTTGACAGATCTATGTTTTAAATTCAAGATGACATGTGACAGTTACGAATGACAGATCGGATGTATGACGTATGACAGATCTATGCTCCAAGATATCTATGATTCAAGATGACATTTGACAGTTTCGAATGACAGATCTGATAACGTTTGACAGATCTATGTTTTAAATCCAAGATGGTGGATGACGGAGGAGGATCTATGCGCGAGGCTATGAGAATAAGCATGGGGGCCCTCAGTAGTCTTCATGAGGGGCCTTAGAGGACTGAAATTGTTCGATATATCGGAATTGTGGCTCCTTCGGAGTCTTCATGGGGCCCTTGAGACTCTTATACGAATCTTAACGTTATTTAACCTAACTTGTCGTTTGCTGTTGAATTGAGGAGATTTTCTAACTGTAAATCTAGAAAACAATTATATTCTGGCGAATAGACAGAATACTGAAAATAAGTGATTAAGAAATTCATTATTGCCATATTCAAGGAAAAATCAGTATGAATTGATAAAAATCCTAAAATTCAAAATTTAATTGAAAAAATAAGATTTTACGATTTTTTCAAATAAATCGTGGTTTATTGCAACCCTGTAATATAATATTATGTATAATATATTATTTTTCACTTGTATATTATATATATTACGTCCTAGGGCGTTATGAGCGGGCATTATGATCATAACGCCTGCTCATTGTACGAGGACAACTGAAGCAACTTCCATTGATTAAATACTTCATAATCCTTGTCGTATACGACTCTGGATTTCTCCCTCCGGCAATGAATTATTCGCAGCTTTGGCTGCATTTTCCACGATATTCCTGGGTAAACCCATTTTCATTTCAATTATTTCTATAAGACTACACAAAGAAAGCAGCAATGACGTTCACTAAATATGATGACAAAAATATTCACAAACGTCAAAATATCAACAAATGACATGCCTACTATGAGGAGGAAAATGGAAAGTATAGGAGCAATCAACCGATTTTAAAATCGATTTTTTATTATAGATAATAAAATAATTTTTTCGTGAAGAATAAAATCTTGTGTGCACCACGTGTGTTACTAGATCCTAACGCCCATCGGGCGTTAGGATCTATATAACGCACTTGGTACATAAATTACCATTCCACAGTAAATACAACTACTTATGTTTTTCAAAGCGAAGTGTGATGGATGTTAGGAATTCTTCAACTACACCTCACGCATCAATAACTACTACTCTATTACGTTCTCTAGCCATCAATGATTTGTATAGTATAGATCAACCGTTTATGAAACCGTTCCATTTATAAAACCGTCTAATGAATATTCAAGTGAGCATATGAAAAAACTTGATAAATTATTTCAGTCATTAAAATGTATGGCTCAACATGCCTGCAGTATGTAAAAGCGAAATAACCTTTCCATTTCTTCGACGTAATTGATTTCGTCTTACATCACACGACAAGCTATCAAGAAAAGTTATATATAGGCGGTATAGATGAACCACCTTTAACGCTTATGTAATAATCTGTTTACAACCATAAACGATATGGTATTTATCGAGATTCAAGAAGCTTGCATGACCCTATTTCAAGACACACCCATACGTACAGGTCACAAATGAAAAGGATCCTTCGATAAGAATATTTTAGTCCTGCAAGAGTTGGCGTTCACGTCAAATGTGCAAATAACGACGCAATGCTGCCTACCCAAATGAATAAAATTCGAAAGTCAAATCAAATCCAATCAAATTATCCTTTATTGTCTTAAAATTATACACTTTATTGACAAAGCGAAAAATATAGGAAATAAACAATGTAAAACATAAAAATAAACTCACATCAATCAAAAAATATAAAACTAAACAATGTAATACCTAGAAATAAAAATCACACCACATTTCCGTACAAAATATATACAAACTTTACAATAGAACCGAGAGTGTCAAATCCTCCTCAATCGAAGCTGATGCCTGTGTTATTCAATTTGGTCTTATCGATCAATCAATGCTCAGAATAGTAGTCCTCTATAGAGTAATAAGGCCAAGCTACAGAGATTTAGAGTGAGCATTTTGTGCAAAAAGTGTTAGAAGAAAACCAGCTCCGCCATTGTTTGTAAAATAGTTCCACATGATATAGTGATATGTTTTTCACTCGACTTTATTATTTATATCTTCTTTATTAACAATTTTATGCAAAAAATTTAGTTTTTTGCTTATAAAATTGAAACTATCAGAGTAATCGTGATGGTGTCAATAGACTTATTGTAGAAAATGAAAAGACGAAAAAAATTAGAGGTCGGACGACTCGATCAGACCCTTAGTCTAAGGGGAAAATTGGAAAAAACCGGCCAAAATGCAGTTTTTTCAAAAGTTCATAACTCGGTTATTTTTTGAGTTGTAGCGTAGATCCTCCGGTTAGTATTATTTATCAATATAAACTTTATTTGTGCGAAGAGCGGAAACTGTCCGATGCATAGTTTTCGATCTGTGGCCATTTGAATATTTTACTATGCAATTTTCCAGCAGACCTGAATGCGACAGGTATAGTCCGATTTCAATATACAAAAAAGGTTTTGAAAGTAGAATTCTCATAGTCCAAAACGTTCATCTTGGTTTTACATGAAAACGCTGAGAAATATGTTAAAAATGAAGTTGAACATGACGAAAAAGGGCCGAGCGCGTGAGAATAGTTGAAGAGTGGGGGTAGAGCAGCAGGCAAGGATAAGCACGACATTAGAAAGCGTCGGCATTTTGAACATGACGGTTATTTCTCGGCCGTTTTTCGTCATGTTCAGCTTCATTTTTAACATATTTCTCAGCGTTTTCATGAAAAACCAAGATGAACGTTTTGAACTATGAGAATTCTACTATCAAAATCTTTTTTGTAAATTGAAATCAGACCATACCTGTCGCATTCAGGTCTGCTGGAAAATTGCATAGTAAAATATTCAAATGGTCACAGATCAAAAACTATGCATCGGACAGTTCCTGCTCTTCGCACAAATAAAGTTTATATTGATAAATAATACTAACAGGAGGATCTACGCTACAACTCAAAAAATAACCGAGTTATGAACTTTTGAAAAAACTGCATTTTGGCCGGTTTTTTCCAATTTTTCCTTAGACTAAGGGTCTGATCGAGTCGTCCGACCTCTCATTTTTTTCGTCTTTTCATTTTCTACAATATGTCTATTGACACCATCACGATTACTCTGATAGATTCAATTTTATAAGCAAAAAACTAATGCGATTTTTTGCATAAAATTGTTAATAACAAAGATATAAATAATAAAGTCGAGTGAAAAACATATCACTATATCATGTGGAACTATTTTACAAACAATGGCGGAGCTGGTTTCCTTCTAACACTTTTTACATGAAAAAATCTCTGTAGCTTGGCCTATAGGTTCTATCAAGAAAATAAGATTTTGTTCGTTTCCGAAAATTGGCCAAGGAAGTTATAGATTTTAATTCCTCTGGAAGGTGATTGTAAATTTTCTTAGCATTGTAAATGATGGACTTCTTTGTTAAATCAGAGGAAGGAATAGGAAGGTGAACATGATGTCCCGAAGATCTGGTGGAATTCTTATTTATTATAAGTAATTTTCTGAAAGGGTAGTTATAATGGTGATAGTGACCGGATCATCCATTTCGACAAATATTCTGTCCATAACATATCAAATCGTATGTATCCCTCAAGAAAAATTAACATTCCCAGTGATGAAAATAAGTTGAATTGAATATGAAGTTGTCATTCTGTTTCAAAATTTGCAATGTTGTCGGAACCTCTCGATCTACTTTCACGTTTAACAGTCGTCGAAATAACCTCTATATGTCAATTTTGTTGAAAATTGGGTCAGCTAATTAGATTTAAGATTATTTATTACGTCTGGCAACACTGTTCCCGGTAGACGTCATACACAATTGATGACGTGAACGCTAAGTCTCGCTGGACAGACACAGTCTATAGTTTTATCGATTAGCTCTAAATGTACAGTAAGCAAACTCGAATAAGACATCAATTCATTATCAGCGAAACAGAATCATTTGATTATATTTTGTTAAGTGCGGAAGTGGAGATATACAATTTCTATTGAATTCGATAACACAGATTGTTTCACATTGTTTATTCATTTAATTTGAGGAAGCTGATTATTGATACAATTCAATTAATTTGATATTCAAACAGTACGTGAGATTTTAAGTATTTTAACTATTTTAGAATTTGATTCCTATGACGATCATGTTAGAGGTGACATTAGTAAACTTATATTTGAAAAGTTCAAAAATCAAGCCAAAAAATTAAACATTCTCAAACAAAATCAAAAAGTAACGTTAGATTCAAATATGCATCAATCAGAAAGATCCCGAGAATTCAGTGACAGAATCATAAATTACAGCGATATTGAATTTTCTAATTCGGAAGTCAGTCTGTTAGAAAAAGGACATAGATTCATTCCAATTTGTATTGATAAAAACGCGAAAGAATTAATAGCTGTTGAATCTATTTTAGCTTTGAAAAATACTGATGAACCAGCGTTAGCCGAATTCAAAATTTCAAAAATTCTTAGAAGCCATCAGGTTCCAAAACCAAATAAATATTTAGATGACATAAAATCTTTGAAACATAAAACTGAAATTAATAATTTAACTATCACTAAAGCAGATAAATCCGATGCGATAGTAGTTCTCTCAAGAAATGATTATGTTTCCAAAATGAATAATTTTCTTCAAACGGATCAAATTAAACAAATATCAGTCGATCCAACAAATAAATTTCAAAAAACTGTTAGACAAGCCCTTCAGGAAATTTCCCCAAATACACTATCAAAATCTAATTTTTCAATAATACATATGAACCCTGGAACTCCAAAACTTTACGGATTAATAAAAAACCACAAAGAAAATAGCCCAATACGACCTGTAGTTTCTCACATAAATAGCCCAACGTATAAATTAGCCAAAGATCTGAATTTCACATTCAGAAAATTAACTAATTTCACTCCAAAATATACAGTAAAGAACTCTGTTGATTTAGTAGAGAAGCTGAAAAACTTTGTAACTCCTGCTAACTCTTTTCTTGTTAGCTTCGATGTTGATAATATGTTCTCCAATATACCAGCAGATGAGTGTTTACCACTTGTCTTAGATATTTTGCAACAATCCACTATGGATATTATTAAAATAAATGATATCATTTTCTTATTAGATATATGTCTTAGTCAAAATTACTTCCAGTTTGATAACAAAATTTTTGAACAATCTAGAGGGCTGGCTATGGGTTCCCCCTTAAGTCCGCTCATTGCAGACATTTTCATGTCACATATAGAGAACATAATATTCAATTCTACAAAAGCATCGCATATAAGTTTTTGGCATAGATACGTTGATGATGTAATTGCTTGTTTTAAGGGCACCGCGAGACAATTAGATCAGTTTTTGAATTATATTAATAGCATTCACCCAAATATAAAGTTCAAAATTGAAAAAGAATTGGATCGACAAATAAACTTCTTGGATTTAACTATCTTTCATAATAATAATACTTTGAGTTTCGAATATATATAGAAAACCAACTTTCACGGATATATGTATTCCGTCGGATTCAAATCATCCTCTTTCCATAAACATTCAGCTTTAATTCAATGATCCACAGAGCGTTTTCAATTCCATTATCAGTAACAAATCTACCAAAAGAAATTTCGACTATAAATATAATTGCGTCAAATAATGGTTTTCATACAAGTTTGATAGATAAAATGATAAACAAGAAACGTAGTCAACTAGCGTACAACAGCATATATCCCCAATTAAAAGTAGAAAAATCGGAAAAATTCACATCTTTAACATATTTTGGTCCTCTAACAGAAAAAGTTGCTAATGTCATACCTAAATGTAATATTAAAATTGCTTTCAAACCTAAGACAAAACTCTCAGGATTTTTATTCAATGCCAAAGATATCACTTCAAAATTTGAAAGTTCAGGAGTTTATAAGTTGATTTGTCCTGTATGTAAAGGAGTATATATAGGTCAGACTGGTCGATCGTTCAAGACAAGATTTAAAGAACACCAACAATCTTTCTTGAAAAATAAAACGGATTCAACGTTTTCAAATCATTGCCGTGAAAACCACCACCCGTTTCCACAAATAGATAATTTTCAAATCATGCACAAATTACCGAAAGGAACCAAACTTTCTTACTTAGAATCATTAGAAATTTTTAAACTCAATAATAATGCAAAAGATATCTTGCTGAACGACCAGATTGACTTGATATATTCTCCTATATTTAGTGTATTCAAACAATAATGATTTTTCTAAGAACATTTCATTGTACCAATTTGGGAAATTCATTTCTATTAGCCCTTCTTAAAATGTGTTACTCTTGTCTATTTAGGTACCTGCAATAATCCTTTCCCACCCGTAAGCGCAAATCTATAATTCTGTATTCAGTTCTTAACTCAATCTGCCCGATGATGGTCTAGTGACCGAAATTGCAATCGCAGTGTTAATATTTTTCAAAATATTTTGTGATAATAAACGTAGTAAATTCAAATTTAGTTTTGTTCATAATTTTAACTATATTTTATACTAGGTTGAAAAGCAAAACTCGAATTGAAATTAATTCACAATTTCTGTAATACATGATCCGGCGTATAGATGTCGCTTGATTAAAGAATTACTATGGTCAGAATATTAAGTTTATAAGCTAAGAGTTGCATAATATGTCTGGCTGGACCAAGCTAGTTAGTCGAGTATGTTAGGTACGCTGGCTAGTAATTGGGAGGTCTCGGGTAACTCGGGTTCAAACCCCGAGGCCGACTGGTCTGCCATGAGTTTTTTTCAGAAGTTTCCTCATGGTAATGTAAGTCACTGCTTGCAAACTTAAAAGGCGAATGCTGGGCCAGTATTAATCCTCTGAACCCTACCCACACTTCCTATGTTCCATAAATATCCCGTCTCACCTATCCTTAATGCCCTTGTACATACAAGTGTATTCTCTGATCTGGCTGAAGGAGTTAATCCCAAACTCAAGTTGCCCGCCTCCCTGACACATACTTCGGGGAGGAATGAAAAACATGTATTTCCTTTTTTTTTTCTTGATCAAACTCTAATATTGTTAATTTTCGAGCAGTTTGGAGTAAATTAAGATTCTTTCGAGTTCAAATCGTTAAAATCAAAACACTATGCCAGTTTAAGAAATTAAATAATTCGATCTGAACAGCAAATAGATCATTTTAGGATGACGTCACAACTGTCAAAACAAATCCGCCATGTTCACTTGGCGGGCAGACAAACATTTCGGCCTATGCTTACAGTGTAAAAGTCGTTACGGAGTTTGCAATATATTATTAAAATGCCAATGTTTTGTTGTGTTGTTAAGTGTTCAATGAGATCGGAAAGAGACCAAGTTCGATTCTTCAGGATTCCCACCGCGCTGAAAAACCGTGGAGACTATTTAAATGCCTTGTCAAAACAACGACGTGACTTATGGGTTAGGGCTTTAAAAAGGGGTCCTCTAAGCGAAAGTATGCTGAGAAATGCTAGAATTTGTACAAGACATTTCCTATTGGGTGAGTATTTTGATTATAATTGAGTTTGGTTCCTTGATTTTTCAAAATAATATCCTAAAAAAAGGTACTAAAAGAACAACAAAAGCTGAATGAAAGTAATGCTCTTATATATTTGGGACAACCAGCCCTACTAGAGAATAAGAATAACCCACATTGGGTACCCACTCAAAACATGGGATACTTATATAGTTGATGAAAAAAAAGATGTACAGTCCCTGAATCGACACAAAAGAAGTACAGTGAGGTCAGATGAACGATTCAAATAACACATATTCTTGTTTCAGGATTTATCACAATAAGCGTGCCAAAGATTGAAATAGTTAATCAATTGTTTAGAGTAAGGTGACTTCTAATTTATGATCACTTTGTATTTTCTTGGAAATAATAAAGCTATTTAAAATCAGATATTGCTTATTTTCAACCCTATGTAATGTTGTTGACAAATTAAAAACAGTTAATGTAAAATTATTTATTCATTTTTGACAACAAACTAAATGATTTAAACAAGTCAATGACTTTCGTAGAAGGTACAGGCCACTGTGCAAGCCTTTGTGTGCAGGAAACAGATTCATTTTCGTTTTCAGCTGGACAAGCTTGTAAACAAAACAACAATGCTGTCACATTACTACAAACTTCCCCCAAACCTGCCATACATGTGCAATGTTCACTGGAAACAACCCCATCTGATAACGGGATTAGCCAAACCTTGCTTTTTGAGAAAGTCTAATCTATAACAATGAGAAAGTTATTGATGAAAAATATAATAGTGAAATATAACATTTCGAAATAATAAAATTGTTTGCTATGCCTACCTTTCCAACAACAATGTAGGCAATATCATTCATTTGTCGAGCCAAAACATCTTGGACATACCCAGACTCATAATATTTGTAGGCCAATAAAGATTTGTAGGTTTTAAGCTGCTGTCCAGTGTAGAAGCTATGACTAAGGATTATATAATTTACCAAATCCATCAAAGATACTGAAGGGATTACTTCCAGATCCTTGGACAACAGACTCCTCCAAATGAATATGGGTCTATATCGTCTATTATCTCCAATTTCTTGTCGTAGCGGGCTTTCACATCATCGGTAAGAGTTAAATAATATTCACTACGAGACATAACTCAAGAATTTGTTGAATTTTCATTCTAAAATACTATAAAACTCAAAAAAACAAACAAATACATCTATCAATAACGAGTATCAAATGACAGTAATGACACAATAAAGTTTGTCTGCCCGCCAAGTGAACATAGAGGACCTGTCAAAGTCACGTGACCTAAAATGATCTATACACCATAACTTCGTTGGAAGACCACATATTATGTAATCGATGGTTTGGATCTATTGACAAGTATTTCTTAATGTCCTCATTTATTTTAAACCATATTTAACACTGTTTGATATTTTCAGTTCATTAGTTTTATCGCATGTTTCGTAATAGATAAACTTGAAAACAAATTAAAATTTAGTTGTTTTGTTTAGATAGTTCGTTTCAAGATGTCATAAGAATTGACAATTTTGAAAATGAGTGGAAAATAAATATAACCTCAATACGAACTACCACAGTATTGAAGTTTGATCTTCAGTACGGCCTTACAGCACTGACGAGGCGAAAAGCAAAAAAACTTCTGGTGTTTCTATCCCCTTCGTTTAGCTAATATATCTATACCTGAAGTTATTTTGTCAACGGAGATGACCCAATGTTGTACTTAAACAGCAAAAGTCCCTTGGAAAGTAGTTTGACACTTCTATCATTTTCCCTGCTCAACTTAAATCATGTAAGAGTTCGTTCGTCTGAATTATTGAAACATTTCCAACTGTAATAGATGCCAAATCACGACTATTTTGCTCCGTGAAGTTCAAGGAACGGAATAATTTATAATTGAAAGATTTCAAACGATAACAATCCTTCTATAGCCGGTCTCAACTCATTTGGGCGTGAAGTACAGCTTCCTCAAACGAAACCGGGTCGGTCGATCTGGAAAAACTTCGTGTAGTTCAGTGTTGCCAGAATATCCCTTTTCGTTACTTACAAATAATGGAATTGCGTCTTGAAATGTAATAGATTTTGAAAATGGATAGCAGATTGCTCACACACTTCGTATTGACTTGATACAGCGCCAAAAGTCAGAACTAATTAAGAATAATTTCAATAATATGTATAAGAATATGAATATCATTACATACAAGCTAACCTAAATTAATTCAATTCTTTCAAATGTCTATGGTATCTCTATGCAAGGTGCACTCACAGAGTAAGAATATTTGCAGAACATCGATAATTAATATATAGTAGGACATAGAATATTTGATAATTAGACAGCTAATCAGACTTTTTTGACAGAAAATAAATACAAATTCGGAAAATATCTTGCAGAAAACATATATCAGAAAATATATTCATCAATTTTAGAACACCAATTCCCATTTAGGTACATTTCCATGAGATCTATTTACCAAAATAATTTGACAGATGAAAATGATCCAAAACCACAGAGAAATAGTATTACTGTTGTAGTTGTTGATTCTTCTTAACTTGAAAACTGAATCATTTTAGAGAAAAACTCAAGATAAAATTGTGATAGTTTTACAGAGTAGTAGAGTAATAATATTCTCAAAATTTGTTCGAAAAAGTAATAGACATAGTACAGACCGGCAACGATGAATGTGTATCATCTAAGTTACATAATATATAACTGACCGCTCTCAAGCACGATTTCAAACTCTTGACATTTAAGGCAGAGCAGAAAATTGTTTGGTAGGTGGGTTCGGTGAAGGAAACGAACTAGCATTTATTTCTGTAGTGCGTGTCCTGAATTAGTTGGAATGCACGAATGCAAGTTTATTTTCGACAAGGTATTCCCGCTATGCGGAATCTTCCCAATTTATTTAGGCTCTTTATTTCTCTTAAAGAGTTTGAAGTAACGCTTCGTATATTGCCAATGGTTGATTGAGGAGCAGGGATAATTAGGAATCTGACGACAAGGTTCAGCCGTAGTACTTGATAGTTCATTATTATAATAAAACATTATTAGTAAATATCAGTATACAGAGTGTCCACGAATGCAGTGCCCAAAAGAAAAAACTTTTTTAGTTTCAGTTTTAACGAGAAATATTATTCTTGAAAAAAAGTTTTGCTTGTTCAAAAGCCCCATAAAATGGAATAAAATTCAAGTTTTTCAAACCTGTTGCATTTAATATTTAATTTCAAGTGAAACCTTATCAGTTTTTGCATTATGTTCGTGTTTAATTTAATCGAACAAATTATGTTTAATATAAAGTTTGATACTTCAATTTGGACCTAGCATTCATCCTGAAGCGAGAAAAACAAACAAACCAAATTGAAGTGTCTTTTGCATAGATATTGTATCTTGCGAGGTATTTTTTATAGATTTAACTGGATAATTTTCAATTCTGGAAACAAATTCATTCAAAAGAAATTGTAACAATAGCTCTGAATTTTTATTATAAAAAAAGTTGAAATAGAAACATTTTAGTATGAACCAAAATTAAAATTGTGTTAAAATCTGTTTGGTTCAAATTATTCGTTTTCGATCCCTTAATTCTACACTTCGTAATCTATGATAATACACTGATATTACACTCATATCTCTATATTTATACCTAGAGATTATCTTTAGAATACATTTAAGAACACCAATGACTTTATCATTGCTCCCCTCAACTTCTACTGAATCACTTTCACAATTCATTCGTTATTAGTAAAATAAAAACGATAGGGGAGACTGGGGGTCGAAAGTAACAAATGCTCTGTAGGTTTGAAGAATTGTCAAAACACTACTGCTGCTGTCAGGTGATAGCCAGTGGCGCCACCTTCAGTTGCATTCAATCGCCGCTCGCGCCACGCACTGTTAGATCGTGTGAGAGGACGCTACGTGATTTCATAAATGAAAAGTAAATTTTTTGACGTTTACTTATTTAGTGTTTTAAAGGGATGATATTAATCTGAATATTTGCATATGGATTGATTTTACAGTGCTTAAATTCATTTTTATCTAGCATGTTCCGTTTCAAGGTTATCTTTCATGTTCTAGCAAAAATGCTGTAGGGTACAAAAGTAACGCAGCCCTATGGGTACATAAGTAACATGTTACTTTTGTCCCCTTATTGATTTACTCTAAGTAAACGTTTTATGTGTGTGTGTTTATTTCAACAAAATCCCGCGACAACGCATAATAACCACCGCACGAATAACAACTAACATGGATGTCTATCGAAATGCGGCTGAAGAGCATTTTAATGATGGTGACAAAATTAGAGCCACGGCAAAAAAAATTGAAAGTCTGCCATGTTACATTGCATAGATATATAAAAAAAATTTTAACTAGAAATACTAGCGCAGTTGTAATTTGACGACGAAGATTGCTTCTACCTCGTTTGTTTAGAAAATTTTAGCAATAGTCGACTGAATGAGAAACGTTTACATTGTTTCGAATGCAAAATGTGGTCTCATAGGTACTGAATGCGTCAATGAATTATGTGTGCCATAATTGCGAGTCTGAATAGAGAAGACTGACGCTTAATTTTCCAATGAATATTTGCTTAAATATGTCATATCATATTAATTACAAACCACTTTGCCCTGTTACTTTCGACCCACAACGTGTTACTTTCGGCCCGCCAACGTGGTCGAAAGTAACATATGACAAATTTTTTTAAAGTTTCTGTGAATCATGCAAAATACACAATAATAAGGTAATTTAAGATGTTAATGTATAGAAAATAAACGGAATTTGTGTATGGCTATGTCAATTTCACCGAACTAATAACACCTAATGAGAAACCAAGGCGAAAGTACAAAATGTTACTTTTGTACCCGGTCTCCCCTACGCTTATACTAATACAGCTGGGATCCACGCTTAGGCCGGCCGCACATTTACTACAATCGTATCCGATTGTCTGAAACGATTTCAAATCGGACCACTAGCGCATACTGCCGACAAAGTAAGTCCGATTTTATTTGAATGTCACAAGCAGGGATATTTTTCGACCGTGGTAATCAAATTTTCTGTATCGCACTTGGTTTGACAATTACTTTTTCTATACTCCCTGTCAAAAACTGACAGAAATAATCGTATGTTTGCGGTAGACTATGCAAAAACAATGGACGGCTTGCCTTCCGGTAGACGGATCAGACTTTTAACCGGTCCGATTGGTAGGACGCACTGCTCGTGCATCCGAGTCGGACGTCCGATCCGATATCGGATCGTAGGTGTGCGATATGATCGTATAAAAGCATAGGTATTTGAGCGTCAGACGCCCTGATCCGACAATCGTTTCAGACAATCGGAACCGATTGTAGGAAATGTGCGGCCGGCCTTAGAACGCTGTCGCGATAGTCGTGTCGATCCAAGACGTTGTTGGTCGATCCTAGTTTTTGATCTAGCCAATAGTATAACGTGAAATAAGAAATTTCGTTCCAATAAACTCAGTAACTCCGAAAATATCGAAATTCGGTTTAATTATTCGATTTTTCATTTTCGACAATCGGAATTTTTTTTCTATACAACCGCATGTGCCTTTTTTACTAATAATAAAAACACTTCCTATTCGAGCAAAAAATCATTATTTAATCTACTTGATAAGCGAGTGAATATTTAATGTCTTCCAATAAACCGCCTTAATATAGAATACGTTATCCAGATAAAATGAAATAAGGAAGCATATTCCAGGCATTGAACTTCTCGTGGATACACAGATGTTACATCGTTAAAATTTATTGGTCAACAACTCACCTCGCGTCAAATCCCGGTGGGGCTATTCTCCAGCTGCAGAGGGCGGAGAACAGGATCAATATTGCAGAATCAACTCAGTATTCATGAGATATCAGGGAGGATTGAAATTTTTGAATTACGCTACAATTCTCATATTTGGATCAACATATTGCACGTTACACTCCAAACAATTGAAGCGAATGTAAGCTAGGCTTCAAATGATAAAACGTAATGTAAGAGTAACACTCTCAAGGTCAGCTGTATTGTCTTCGTTTATGCTTATTTTACGTGTTTTAAAAGCGTATATATATATATATATATATATATATATATATATATATATATATATATATATATATATATATATATATATATATATATATATAGGGTGTCCCACCAGGAACTGCATCGATGGATATATGGAAAACTAAACATAGGAAATATCTGAAAATTTGGCTGTGTACTAATGTCGATGGGGGACATCCGGCTCAAATATTTTCAAGGTGATGGCACTTCCGGTTATACCGGAAGTAGGTATCAGCTTGCTTATTTCAAATGGGACACCTTGTATATTATTACATTTTTGGATTCTTCACAAAATTCTAGATAGATTTTATATATAATGTCCTATACCTATCTTCAATTGTTTCGGAAATATTTGAATTTATTTGTCAAAAATTACGTATGCAGATCGAGTAATAATCATATTTTTCTTCAAAAAAAAAAACGGTATTACTGCCCAATAAAGATAAATTTCCTAATAGGGGTGGTTCTGTTTTAGCGTAAGATGAATAGTATTTTGACATTTAATATACAGGGTGCTCAGGAAAGTATTACAAAAATGGATGTTAAAAAACTACAAAAAGTCCATTTTTCCAAATGAACACCTACAACTTTTATTATTTTATTCGATTCAGTATCAAAAATAAGGGCTACTTTGTATAAGGTCTCCTATTCCTAAATCTTATAGTTTTCGAAATATTTGCAAATTAATGGTTTTTGGTTTAAAAAAATGATTTCCTGAAATTTTGTAATAGTAGGCGTGTGATGCCATATTTGTTCTCGGCCAGGTTACCATGGAAACAAATTCCAAAGAGATGTCATTATTCGAAAAATTATTATATATATGTAGTAACACAATCATGCCAAGTCGTTTGAATTATACAAACGAAGATTACCTGAATTTGTTTATTATTTACGGAGAGTGTAATAAAGTGATAACAAGAATATGTGATATTTTTGCTGCTCGGTATCCGCAAAAAAACAAGCCATCACCAAATAGGTACGGTTAAAAATATAATACAAAATTTTATAAATGTTGGATCTGTCAAAAGCAATACGCAGAAAATTAAACCATACCTATTTGGTGATAGCTTGGTTTTTTGCGGATACCGAGCAGCAAAAATATCACATGTTCTTGTTATCACTTCATTACGCTCTCCATAAATAATAAACAAATTCAGGTAATCTTCGTTTGTATAATTCAAACGACTTGGCATGATTGTGTTACTATAGGTATATAATAATTTTTCGAATAATGACATCTCTTTGGAATTTGTTTCCATGGTAACCTGGCCGAGAACAAATATGGCATCACACGCCTACTATTACAAAATTTCAGGAAATCATTTTTTTTTAGCAAAAACAATTAATTTGCAAATATTTCGAAAACTATAAGATTTAGGAATAGGCGACCTTATACAAAGTAGCCCTTATTTTTGATACTGAATCGAATAAAATAATAAAAGTTGTAGGTATTCATTTGAAAAAATGGACTTTTTGTAGTTTTTCAACATCCATTTTTGTAATATTTTCCTGAGCACCCTGTATATTAAATGTCAAAATACTATTCATCTTACGCTAAAACAGAACCACCTCTATTAGGAAATTTATCTTTATTGGGCAGTAATACCTTTTTTTTTTGAAGAAAAATATGATTATTACTCGATCTGCATACTTAATTTTTGACAAATAAATTCAAATATTTCCGAAACAGTTGAAGATAGGTATAGAACATTATATATAAAATCTATCTAGAATTTTGTGAAGAATCCAAAAATGTAATAATATACAGGGTGTCCCATTTGAAATAAGCAAGCTGATACCTACTTCCGGTATAACCGGAAGTGCCATCACCTTGCAAATATTTTAGCCGGATGTCCCCCATCGACATTAGTACACAGCCAAATTTTCAGATATTTCCTATGTTTAGTTTTCCATATATCCATCGATGCAGTTCCTAGTGGGACACCCTGTATATAAATATAATTACATAACCGTTTTCAATATGTATTAGGTACCTATATAAAGAAAAACATATTAAAATAACGAAAAACTTGCAGTAAGTATTCCAATTTTTACAATGGTAAGATACGGTATACGGCGGTTCCTCCTTAACATATTTTTGTGAATATTTTCAAGGTTTATTCAGTCAAAAATAAAGACTAGATACATTTACATATTAATTAACGAAATGTATACCCCTTGTTCAAATACTAACTTGCCGGCACAGACCGGGGCTGCCATATGGTCATATTATTAGACGTTCATGTTCAATAAAGTAAATGTGTTTAAATACAATTGGCGGAAGTGCAAGCGCATAGAAACGGGAGTGTACGAATTCGACTAGCCTTTTCTTGCACAGAGCGACAGACTCGTCGTATATATTCTATGCGTGGGCGTCTATATCGAATGAGCAATTTTAACCTGTCATTATCGAAATCAGAATTGATTGATGGCATAGCGTAAATGTTTGAAAAATTTACAATCGACAAGTCATCCTAGTTAAGGAAATTTGAAAACTATGATATATAACGTTAGCTTCAGTTTACTCCTTCAAATGGAATAATTTTGACATTTCAGACCATTTTACCGATAGGGGGCGTTTTCGAATTTAGACGATTTATTCGATGGCCATAACTTATAATATAGGTATGTTATGAATGAGACTCTTGAAATGTCATAAATGACAGAAGTCCTGTCAGAAGATGAGGTTCCGTCATAAATGACAGCATCGTATAATAATTTGAGAAAACCATCATAAACAATATTTTGCAAACTGAAAACACTTCTGATGTTCTGGCTGTTGGGATGTGCACAAAAAATTGAGTGTACTATCTTCATACCTTGTGTGACGAATTAATTGTGCTCCCGGCGAAACAACGAAGGCGATTGAGTAACTGCTCTTTTTTGAATTTAGTCAAGCAGGTACAAGATGTGCTTAGGTGAAGAGCTCCAAGCATGGAAGCATTAATCCAATGCAGGACGAACTTGGCTCTCATAAAGCAACAATACCTGCGTAAACAGATTTTTAAAATGAATTAGTTTACTCAATAATTTGGTTTTCCAATACTAAGGAGAATCGACGAGAGAAGTGTTTCTTAAAAACCTGGTAGCTTGTGTCTTCACTCTTCAATAGAATTATTCAACTGCTGAATATTGTGCACCAGTGTGGCTTAACAGCCCTCATGTTCATAGAATTGACACTCAACTTCATGAGAATAATAGCGGGTGTCATCAGATCTACCCCGGTAGAGTGGCTCCCAGTACTCAGCCACATACCACCCTCCAACCTGCGACACATAAACGCACCTACGAGAGAGTATAAAAAGATAATGAACAACCGAAATCTGCACCAAGCTAGTCGAGTACGTTAGGTACGCTGACTAGTATTTGGGAGGTCTCGGGTTCAAACCCCGGGACCGACTGGTCTGCCATGAGTTTTTTTCATAGGTTTCCTCATGGTAATGTAAGTCACTGCTTGCAAACTTATAAGGTGAATGCTGGGCCAGTATTAATCCTCTGAATTCTATCCACACTTCCTATGTTCCATAAATATCCCGTCTCACCTATCCTTAATGCACTTGTACATACAAGTGTATCATCTGATCTGGCTGAAGGAGTTAATCCCAAACTCAAGCTGCCCGCCTCCCTGACACATACTTCAGGGAGGAATGAAAAACATGTGTTTCCTTTTTTCCGAAATCTGCCAATTCACGAGAATATTGAGGACGCTAGCCACAATCGTCTTCGATCTAGAAAACCGCCCATCAGAACAGCTATAGATGCCACCGAAGAAGGATTTAGCCTAACTAACGCTTGGTACGAAGAATGGACCACAAAGCAGAACAACCAAATCCCATACATCACCCAACAGGCTCTAGGGTATGACTTGCCGCGTAAAACACGGGCAACTTTAAACATAGGACCCAACATGGTAGATGTGCCTACTCCCTGCAAGTCAGCGACGCCCCTCTGCGAATGTGGAGAAAATTAAACACATTATAGAAGATTGCCCAATAATTGCCTATGTAGGGCAAGGACACCCGTAGATTTCCTGATGGCTACGCCAGAGTCAATAGCCTATATTAATTCGTTAAATGTTTGTTTATAGCCCTGATTGTAATGATTATTTATTATTGTTACTGTTTCTTATTGTGCCTTAATGCCATACGCTAAACAAATAAATAAATAAATATTACAACGTCGAATAAATAGCAATTTTGGGAATTTGTGAAGCCACAGATTAGTTCGATTACCGTTCAAACTTATACCGTTATCAACGATAAATATCCACTAACTGTCACACGATTCTCGCAGTTTCTATCTAAAATTGCAGACAGAAATTCAAGCAATATTGATTACGGTTGGTAACGCCACACCAAATCGCGATTCCGTATTGTATTCGCAGGTGCAGCCCTAATCCATCAATGCAGAACTCTGATCGCATAGTTCGTTCAACTTCTATTGGCTATTTCCGTGTATATCTGTTTATTTATGTGCTCGGCATGAGACGCACACCCAAATCGCGAACCCGGTGCGCACATCAATAACAAATAACATCTAAATACACACCTTTCGAATTCTTAATGAGATTTGCTAGAGTAGATGGTTAAAAAAGCCGGATGTTACGGGTAGGATATACCACGGATAACCTCTCATTAGAAACTTCACACATATGCAATCATTAGTTATGGATGTTCATCCGGGGAATCCGTGAAAACATTATTAAGCGAATCTTACAGTAATCTCCAATGAAGTATAACATCTAACCTCATTAACGAGCAAAATAACCAATCAACCAACGCAAACTGAAGATAATAATTATTCTATATGAAAGACAATTGATGTAATTCTCTGTGCTGTTTCGCCTTCTCAATCTCCGATCATTGAATGAAACACGAAACGTTCTGTGTTTCTGTGGTTATGAGACCAACGAAGTTAGTCACTTTATAAAAGTAGGTAGGTATATTAGCAGTATAATTTTCTATGTTTAAATGCCCCAATTCGACAATTTAAACACTGAATTGAGTTATTATATTTTATTCATATTTCTGTGCTGCTTCGTCTTTTCAATCTCCGATCACAAGAATGAAACGAGAAACGTTCTATGGTAGTGAGACTAACGAAGTTAGTCACTTTATAAAAGTAGGTATATTAGCAGTATAATTTTCTATGTTTAAATACCCCAATTCGACAATTTAAACACTGAATTGAGTTATTATATTTCATTTATATTTGTTGATATGATAAATGCCTGTGATATGTATCGATATAAAATATGTATTTACAATAAAGTGTATGTTTATGAAAAAATAGAGATAGCAGCTTCAATATATTGAATAATCTATTTATTATTTCATTTCGAGGAGTTGTTTACTCATAGGCAATTGTTTATATTCGACCGCAATGTGTAAACAATAATGAACTCATAAACAAATTGGAGTATATACATTTCATTATTTACTACACTTACTCATTGATCCTGAAATGTATAAACATAAATATTTACCAAATTTCAATGGCTTTTGTCCAAAATTAAATCGAAAATATTGATGTGGGGATTTTACGGGAAATATATATTGAAATTAATCTTCTTCTGGCAGTGTAGGTCCGAGTTGGAATTCCGCATAAAATATGGATGTTATGAATGCTGTCGAGATTTAGTTATTAAAATCAAATGAATATTTATTGATGGTAGTGTATAAAGATTACAAGCCCACTTTGAGATAGTGATACATTTATGCAAAATATTCGCTTGTCCCTCCATCCGCATAAAAAAAAACCTCAATATAAAATTCCCGAGAATATTTCTATATCTACTTGAAAGAAGAAATATTACATAGTATCAATACGCAAATACGTATACAGCTGACGAATAAATGTTACTGTTACCTACTGTTCCACATTTTAAGGCATAGCTTCAATTGTCGGAAGTGTAACGTGCGATTATGACTGTTACACATATTTAGGCCTAGCTCTCATTCTCCAAATGTATGGGGTGTAACGTGCGATCAGGAACTTCATTCTAAAAATATTTAATTTCACTATAAATTTACATTTTAACCAACAAAAATTATCACTAAAGCAAGAAACTAAGGAAAAATACTACTTATTGCATCTAAGTTACTTGGAGCAATACTAATTCTGCGACGTTGAACTCTGAAATGACAATTGATCTTGGATTGATCAAGTCCTGGTCTGATGCAAACTTACTTTGCTTCAATTTAGATGAAACTGTCGCCTAGTTTTATAGAGATCACTCCCAGGATCTATTCCTGCAAAACCATGCCATTAAAATAGTCGATTCTGTCAGGTTTTTAGGCCTCTTTATCGACAACAATCTCAAATTTTCACAGCATGTGCAGTCTTAGCTAAAAAATTATCATCGGCCTGTTTCGCTATTAAATACATCTCAAGTGAATTAGATACGGCATCTACAAGAATTGCCTATTTTGTATTGTTCGAATCTCATCTTCGTTATGATCTTCCCTTCTGGGGTTCATGTAATTCTTCACAACTTGACACCATTCTCAAATTGCAGAAGAGAGCTATTCGTTACATGTTTGTACTGAAAAATAGGGCTCGTTGCAAACTCTACTTCAAGAAAAATGGAATTTTGACGGTTCTTTCTATGTTTTACTTGAATCTGTGTGCTTGATTCATAAGTATTTTCATGCCGTACCCTTGGTGTCACAGCACGGGTATTCCACCAGATCTTCGGGACATCATGTTACCCTCCCTATTCCTTCCTCTGAATTAACAAAAAGTCCATCATTTACAATGCTAAGAAAATTTACAATCACCTTCCAGATGGATCAAAATCTATAACTTCCTTGGCCAATTTTCGGAAACGAACAAAATTTTTTTCTTGATAGACCTTATTCCTCTATAGAGGACTACTATTTCTGAGCATTGATTGATCGATATGTAGGCCAAGCTACAGAGATTTTTTCATGTAAAAAGTGTTAGAAGAAAACCAGCTCCGCCCTTGCGTGTAAAATAGTTCCACATGATATAGTGATATGTTTTTCACTCGACTTTATTATTTATGTCTTTGTTATTAACAATTTTATGCAAAAAATCGCGTTTTTTTTAGTATTTTGCTTATAAAATTGAAACTATCAGAATAATCGTGATGATGTCAATAGACTTATTGTAGAAAATGAAAAGACGAAAAAAATGAGAGGTCGGACGACTCGATCAGATCCTTAGTCTAAGGGAAAATTGGAAAAAACCGTCCAAAATGCAGTTTTTTCAAAAGTTCATAACTCGGTTATTTTTTGAGTTGTAGCGTAGATCCTCCGGCCAGTATTAGCTATTGATATGAACTTCATTTGTGCGAAGATCAGGAACTGTCCGATGCCTAGTTTTTGATCTGTGGCCATTTGATTATGTTACTATGCAATTTTCCAGCAGACCTGAATGCGACAGGTATGGTCTGATTTCAATTTACTTAAAAGATTTTGAAAGTGGAATTCTCATAGTTCAAAACGTTCATCTTGGTTTTTCATAAAAACGCTGAGAAATATGTTAAAAATAAAGCTGAACATGACGAAAAACGGCCGAGCGCGTGAGAGAAGTTGAAGAGTGGGGGTAGAGCAGCAGGCAAGGAGAAGTATGACATTCGAAAGCGTCGGCATTTTGAACGTGACAGTAATTTCTAAACGTTGTCAGATAATAATTGTAAACCCCCACTCTTCAACTACTCTCACGCGCTCGGCCGTTTTTCGTCATGTTCAGCTTTATTTTTAACATATTTCTCAGCGTTTTTATGAAAAACCAAGATGAACGTTTTGAACTATGAGAATTCCACTTTCAAAATCTTTTAAGTAAATTGAAATCAGACCATACCTGTCGCATTCAGGTCTGCTGGAAAATTGCATAGTAACATAATCAAATGGCCACAGATCAAAAACTATGCATCGGACAGTTCCTGATCTTCGCACGAATGAAGTTCATATCAATAGCTAATACTGGCCGGAGGATCTACGCTACAACTCAAAAAATAACCGAGTTATGAACTTTTGAAAAAACTGCATTTTGGACGGTTTTTTCCAATTTTCCCTTAGACTGAGGGTCTGATGGAGTCGTCCGACCTCTCATTTTTTTCGTCTTTTCATTTTCTACAATAAGTCTATTGACACTATCACGATTACTCTGATAGTTTCAATTTTATAAGCAAAAAACTAAAAACGCGATTTTTTACATAAAATTGTTAATAACAAAGATATAAATAATAAAGTCGAGTGAAAAACATATCACTATATCATGTGGAACTATTTGACAAACAATGGCGGAGCTGGTTTTCTTCTAACACTTTTTGCACAAAATGCTCACTCTAAATCTCTGTAGCTTGGCCTAATGACCAAATTGAATAACACAGGCATCAGCTTCGATTGAGGAGCATTTGACACTCTCGGTTCTATTGTAAAGTTTGTATATGTCACCGGAAGATTATAAGATCCGCAAGTTTATAAATTTCCTAGGAAATTTATAAACCTTCGTAGGATTCTAAACGAGAGATAAATTGTATTATTTTACGACCACATTTTCGCAAATTCATCATTTTACGACGACTCTTGGTACATTTATAAACTAACGGATATCCATTCGTTAGATTCTAAACGGTTCGACCAATCGCAGAAGAGCTTTTAATTTTACGCTTCTTTAAAATACGGCAAATAACACACTGCTCTCTGATTGGTCTATGTTGACAGTCTATCATTTTAATGACATTTTCAATTTTTTTCTCAGTCCATTCCGACTTCTTACTATTCTAGTCATGGCCACTATAAAACTTTAGGAGCTCTGTGGTAAATTTCACTTCGTCAAGAAATTTTCTGGCATTTACCGTACTATCTTCACCATTTTGGCTGTCCGCAGCTTCCAGGTCGCTCATTATTGGTCTAGTTTAGTAACCTTAGCAAAATAAAACTATTTTCACAGTTCCAACTCAGTTACAACATTAAAAACTTAACAAAAACACACGAGTCACCGGTTTGTTTATGTTCTGTTGCGAACAATTGCGCTGGAGATGGAACACGTGACTTATTCAACCAATCAGAGCGCACATGGCGTTTGGTTATTGCTTACTTATTATTTTACGCGTAAGTTCGGTAAGTTTATCAATTTGCGAAAATGTGAGCGTAAAATAATACAATTTATCTCTCGTTTAGAATCCTCGAAGGTTTATAAATTTCCTAGGAAATTTATAAACTTGCAGTTCTTTTTATTTTCCGGTGACATATATATTTTGTATGGAAATGTGGTGTGAAGTGTTTTTATTTCTAGATAATTACCTACATTGTTTAGTTGCTTCATTTTTTGATTGATATGTGTTTATTTTCATATTTTACATTGTTTAGTTCCTATATTTTTCGCTTTGTCAATAAAGTGTAAAATTTTTAAAGACAATAAAGCATATTTTGATTTGAGTTGAATGTCGTTAAGTAGTTTACAATGAAAGATCATCATTAATGTATTAAACACGAAATAAAAATAATCACAGATTAATTCACCTATAAATCATCAACTGAGCATAATATATCGAAAAAAAAACTCAAGATTATCCCAAAAAGTAAATTTATAAACCTGCTCGGCACCGTTTCAAACAAGCAGGTTAAATTGTTCATGAAATCTCGCCTAGAACAAATTATCGAGTAATTTAGAAGCAGTCCTCTGTGTCACACTTGAAGATCCGATTTAATGTTGCATAAATATTCGTACAGTAAATTTTTACGTTTCACAATATCGACGTCTACCTACCTGAGGAGGAGTAACGACCGTTCACTAGAGTTGTTTACCTTGCAAGGTCGCACATAAGATGGTCAATAAATCGTAGCCAGATGTTCGTAGGATTAAAATAGAATCAATTCCTTGCTTTCTAGTTATATCTACAATTTTCAATAATGTAATGATATTAAGATATATTTGTTAAAAATGCATGTCGTGCACAGTTAAAAAGTACTACTTATTAGTCAGATGCTGCGTAACACAGGTACAATTGTACATATACAGGTATTAATATGAAATCGCAATTATATAGAAGGTAATGTGAAATCTTTCTGGATTTCAAACCAAACCACTAATATTTCAAAGTATGAGCTTAATTCAATTCAATTCGCACGCACAGCATGGAAGAAATGCCTAATATTCAAGATGTCGAGAACGTAGAGGAAATACCTTATCTGGGTGCCTACATCAGCAGAAATGGCGGATCAAGTCAGGAAATCAGAAGAAGGATAGCTATTGCCAAAACGGCCATGACCAAACTCAACAAAATTTGGAAAGATCGGCATATAACAACCACAACAAAATGCAAATTAGTAAACACCCTCGTTTTTCCAATTGCCCTATATGCAGCAGAATCCTGGACCTTAAAAGCCGCAGACATCGCCAAGTTGGATGCGTTTGAGATGTGGGTCTGGAGAAGATTACTGAGGATTCCCTGGACAGCCCGTAGAACCAACATATCAATAATCAAAGAACTTAACATCCAAGTCAGATTGTCAACTAAAATCAAACAACTGATCCTCAAGTATTTTGGACATGTCAGCAGGAGGAAAGATGACAATCTCGAAAAGCTTATGGTCCAAGGAAAAGTAGAGGGAACACGACCTAGGGGACGTTCTCCAAAACGATGGCTGGACCAGGTGAAGCAGTTTACAGGAAAATCTTTCCAGGACAGCGTTAGAAGCACATCAGATAGGAATGGAGGGAAACTGCTAAAAACACAACATGAGAACATAGGATCACGACGCTTCAAACATGAAGCTAACGACTAGAGAGAGAGAGAGAGAGATGAGCTTAATTAGTGGTTCTTATTAATTAAATGATTTATACACTGGTATAATTCTACAGATATGGGTATTAATATATAACCACAGTTAAAACTAATTTGAAATTTTACTGGATTTTAAACCAAACCACTACCAAGTACTGCATTGTTGAACAAGTTAAGTAAGAGTTTATTTGTTAGTTCTACCAGACAACTGAGGAGAAGACCAGGGTATTTGAATTTATGATTTGTGAAGATTCTAGAAAATTTATTTTTAAACACTTATCCTATTTAATATTTCAAAGTCTGATCTTAATTAGTGGTACTCATCAAATGATTGGGTTAATGAGAATCAAAACTAAGTTTATGTTCTGAAATTGTAATTTGTAAATTAATGAAAGTTCTACCAATGTAAGTATTGTCAACACTACCGCTTTTAATTTTATATGGGTGGTCCGGACATTATTTTTAAATATTATTACCGACTCAAAACGCTACACTATTATTGTTAGGCGAAATAAGTGATTTTAGCTTTGTATTTTCGTAACGCGAATTTTGATGTATACATCTCACCTAAAATATTATCAAATGTAAAACGAAAGTGAAAGTTTTGAAGAGTGTCTGCTTCCAGCTTCCATGTTCATAGCTAAATATTATGGAAGATTGTTCCAGGAAAAATATCAAACCCTATAATTATCTATTTTCCCATAATCTATTTGAGAGGTTGCCTTGAAAGTTACAATTCATCTTTCAATTTGCAATAACCAAGTACCTATTATATCTCCATGAGATTATTCTCAAGGCAAATCACTTTGTTCAAGTAGTTTAAAATTGTAGTGAATCAACTTTCCATAATAACTTAATCTTTTGGCAGCAGTTGATCCGAGAGCTGATCACTTGTAACAGAGGATATTTTATACAATCTATAAGATGTAAGTAATAAGGTTACATCAATTTAACGAATACGTGCATTTTGTTCTAGCAAAATTTAATCAATCTCAAAGGTTCATAAGTGAAAATGAAGAAATTTGCCTGTATTAACGATACAGACATACATAAACAATGATTTCATCTCGGATTTCATCTTTTAAAATTTGTTGAAACATATTGAAAAATTGAATAAAATGTCCATTTGTTTTATATAGGTACACATAATATTATATAGCTACAAATTTTTCCCTATTGTTTTGGGAATTATAGAAAGTAGTAAATTGGACATGTTGGTGATTATTTTTATTTAGTTATTTCACTACTCTAAGGAAAAACTATGCATAAATTCATTAGTAAAACATAGGAGTACCTCTAGATTCAAGACTCAATTATAGAAGATTCCTACTTCTAAATGGATTGATAAAAACTGAACAATGCATAAATTAAACAGCAATTAATGATTGAAATTCTTCAACCACACATGAACTCAGAAGACCCTGATAACTTTGCAATATTTTTCTAGATTCCAGATATACGTTTAAAACCTCGGTATATAGATATTGAGAAAAATATAACTCACCATAAATTACAAATACATCAAAACTTGAGAACTTTAGTATTATTCAACACATCGAACAACAAACTGCTATTTATTTTCTATCTATAAATTGTCTAGATGTCCGATATCAAATCATACAGAAAACCCTCTTAACGGTTTCACAAACATTTTGGAACTTGCTGTCACTACATAAATTTTAACTTGAGAGAATCGTAATGGCACATTTCATACTTGTCCAATGTTATAAACACTATTTCTTTTATCCCAGCAAGAGTTTATTAATGGAATAAATGTACATCGACAAGTCCGCACGCAGACAGATGATTAAAATAAATGCATACAAGGAAATAAACGAATTCAACTTCTGGGGGGATCTGGAGTAACTCATAGGCGTCCATTTAAGTGGGGTTCGGTCTCGCTCGACTCTCGCCACTGCGTGAATGAACATTAGCCAGACGCAAGCGCAAATATGCAGAGCTGTATTGGAACTACTCATTTATTTCTAGGAATTTAAGGAAAATAAAAAAATGCTGTCGGCGACGAAGAAATTAATATGAACATAATTTTATAAATTTCAAAAGGATACCTATACCTACTCCCCTCGAGTTAAACAACACAATTTCATATAAGATAAATCTGAAAAACTTCTTGAATTAATGAAAGTGATAGAAAACCCTAAAGTTGAATCAAAAAGGCTTCAATCAATTCAGATCTTGCTAGGGGGTATATGAACATATTTCTGTTTGATAATTATCTGTAGCTGCTTTGAAAAATCACAACTTCTAATATTGTTTATGAATAATATTATGAAGCATGCTGAAAATGAATGAGGTAAGAAAAAATTCAATTTTTGAAGAAATACATGAATAAGTAACCGAATTTCTAACTTAGACTGTGTTACGAAACAATGAATAATAGAAATAATAAATAAAAATCATCAAACTTTTTTATTAACTTATTTTGACACATTTCACATAAAACTATAATTAATTCAAGATAAAAAGAAAACTGAATCTAATATTGTGGCTGTAACTACGGTGTAAAGTACATGCACTTATTAACTAGTTGAAAAAAAAGTATTAGAATCAATTCACGATTACTCAATTTTCGACAAAGAAACCGAATAAAATTGAAAACACGTTGTTCAAAGAGATTTAAAGATAGCCATTCACTAAAACAACTCAAGGATCGGTGTGTTGCCTGACAACCTGACAATATAATTAGAATAATGACGTATCGATCACACATGCGCATAACATTCCTAAGTTATTATTTGGATAATTTATTGCAATATTTATACATGATAAGCTCAAATTAACTCTAAATATTTCATAAATTGTCAGCAATTCGGTACATCAAACATAATAATATCAATTCTACAAAATTACTATGTCAAACGTATCAACGCCTTCTCAAGTTTGGTACATTCTTTCGACTGGGAGCGTGGCGTCTCCTGTAATCCAGCTACTTGGAGGTCGGATTTAGTGGATGGTTTGAGATCAGGAGTTCTGGTGTTGAGCGTCTTACGTTGACCGGGCGTCCACACTAAGCTTGGCATCAATATGGTCATTCCTGAGGAATCTAGAATGACCAGGTTAGCCAAGGAGGGGCGAACCGGGCCAGGGGGGAAACCCAGCAGCCAAAAGTCCCCGTGTCGAGCAGTAGTGGGATCGCGCCTGGGAGTGGGAACTCTGCAACAGCCTGATCAATATAGCTAGACCTAGATCCTTTTTGCAGTTTTTTGTCTCAGTTAACAATATTTTAATCATTTTATATTGATTCTATTCATTTAATCCATTTACTTAACATTTCATACATTTATTATTATAATTTTATCACTGCAACCAATTATACACGTGTGTTTATTATTTGCTTTGAATTTCCTGTTGTCGCATATTAACTTAACTACTCATTCATACAGAATATATTCTTTCTTATATTCTATCTACATTTTAATTTATTATGTGTAATCAAATTGTACTAATATTTTTTAAAATTATGAATATGCCAATAAAATTTCAATACAATTGTTCCTGCAAGGTGTAAAGTATATCAATATTGAAAAGTAAAGATATGTACATTAGAGTAATTATATAATTATGTTTTACTTTAAGCATTTAATTAATCCATCTGGTACAATATATCATTTGTCTCATATTTCTGCTCATTTTCAGTGATCTCTTTATGATTTATTCAAATTAAATCTTCAAATTTTGGTAATTATATCATTGGTACATAATATGAAATGCAAAATTTTTGTTAGTTATAAAATGGGTATATTGAAGACACGAAAGTACCTATGTCCTTTGTTGTTTTTCTCTCAAATTTTCATTAGCTGAGTTAAACAGTTCAGATGTGAATTAATATGTTATATGTAAATAATGGCCATTGATAACGAGTACTGTTTTGTTATAGAATTTGTTATCTGATTCTATATATAATTGTCATTATCAATTTATAGCAAAGAATAAATATTCATATAATTTACACTTTACCCCTTTGAGAATTTTTGATTAATTATTTTAGTTAAATGGGTTAGTTTCAATGATATACAAGCACAAAAGAAAAGTTTAATTATTGGATATATTGAGAAAGCGCTTAAACTAACGTCACCATCACGCAGGCATGAAACACTTCAAAATGTATATACATTACCCATGCAAAAAATAGAATTCATACACTTTACAGTTTAGAAAAACCCGAAAAACCAAATATATAGGCATAATTTTGGACATTTCTTGAATAATGGGTTCTCTTACCATTTAATAATAGCAGACATAACTGCTGATAGACTAAAGAGGTACCCAGAAGAAATGTAATGAAATATAGTTTCTTTTTTTGATTTTTCAAAATTACATTTCGTACTTTGTGGTTTTCATATCCATCTAATATTAGCAAACCTGACTAGCACATAATTAGTAACTGAAGACGATCACAGCCAGAAAAAAATTAATGAAATATGGTCGTTTCATGACTTTTTAATTCTTTTAAAATTCATAAACGCCAAATTTCAATCCTTCAAGTTTTGATAAAGACACCAATTTCGTGACGAAGCGTCAACTGTTCAATAAAATCTGTTTTCATACTCAAATGGCCTGTTATATATATATATATATATATATATATATATATATATATATATATATATATATATATATATATATATATATATATATATATAATTTATTAATCCTTTAAGACATTTGACAAATGTATAGGATAAGTCAATTACAAACAATTGCAAAATAAAACAGCACTCAACAATTAAAATACAAACCGTAAAATGGAAAATCTATCTGAGAGCTACAAACAAAATAACAAATTAAGATCAAGGTATAAGTGTAAAGTACAAAATTAAGTCATTGCATTATCCAGCATAAACTCCTCCACGCCATAATAACCGTTGGATAGAAGCACTGTCTTGAGACATTTTTCAAGTGGAATTTGGCTTAATTTCGAAAATTTTCAGGTAGATGATTGTATAATTTAATTCCCTGATATATATATGGCTCTGTTGAAATTTAGCAGTTTTGTGTTTAGGGATAGTCAGTAAAGCGCTATTTCTCGTCGGATAATTATGAACCGTACTATGCGTTTCAAATGAATTGATATTCTCTTTTATGAACAGAATATAGTTTGAAATATATATACATGGGAAAGTCAAAATTTTATGTCTAATGAAATATTCTCTGCAGGATTCTCTTGGAGGCAGATTCAACATAGTACGGATAATTTTTTTTTTGAGATCAAAAAATCCTGAAACTATTAGTTGAGTTTCCCCAGAGAATAATATTGTATGACAGGTGGCAATAGACTATAATAAATAGTTATATATATATATATATATATATATATATATATATATATATATATATATATATATATATATATATATATATATATATATATATATATATATATATATATATATATATATATAATATATATATATATATATATATAATTAAGTGAACTAGGACATTTATTTGAAACTAATCAAACAAACCTCCTAGCGGAGCTGGTCATAAGAGTTCACGAAGCATCGAAATATCATCGAAATTCGTGAACTCTTATAACCAGCTCCGCTAGGAGGTTTGTTTGATTAGTTTCAAATAAATGTCCTAGTTCACTTAATTTTATAACCACGGGCGTGTTTTCCGTTTAACACGAATAATTCTTACTTATATATATATATATATATATATATACAGAGCCGGATTTACGAATTTGCCGCCCATGGGCCTGAAGCATTTCGCCGCCCCCGCCTCCCAAACGCGACAATTTGCCAGACCTAAAATAATACTATGTGAACATCAATATCTTAAAAATAAATTATCATCTTAATAAAGTAATAGCTTTATATAAACTCACTAACTATGATCTAGGAATAATACTAATTAGTACTTTGTTATGTGGAATATTTGCAGAGAATCTGTGATTTCTTCTTACTCCTCAAGATATCCTTTCAACTTTTAAACTAAACATAGTACAATTATTGTTATCATAATTAACGGAAAAATATGGATTAAAGGAAAAGTTAAATGTTTCGTCACTTGTTGCCCACGAGATTTTAAAGAAACCCAGTCGTCCTTCATATTGTTTTTTTCTCATTATTGTTTACCATCCATTCAGAAATGAATATTTTTTTCACTCATTTTGAAACCACTTAGATTATAAACATTAACTAAAAAAAATCAATTTTGTTTTTTTTTTCAAAGCGGATTGTAACATGGAAAATTAAGAAATCGAAAACGATTCAATGATAAAACTGTTTATTGAGAGCTTAAACATTCAATTCATAGTGAAACTTTCAAAAGTTTTGAGAATTTTTAAGCCTAGCTTTAATATTAGCGACTATTTCAATGATATCATTAAAGTCAAGCTTACACGTCAAGTATTTTTCTCAAGTCTTTTACTATGGCTAAAACAGCTGAGTTAACTAACATTTTCTGGCCAAAAGTTGATCTTAGATATAAGTCCTGGAGATCTTTTGACAAAATATATCTGTTTAATTGAGACAGCAATATTTCTTCTGTACTGGATGTCTTTTCTTTGCACAGACCTTTCAAATGATGACATTCAACAACAACAAAGAAGGAGCTTCAATATCCGTTGAGTGATTAGTGTATAAATCTGAGTGAAAGCAATTCCGCATAAAACGCTCTTGATTTTTTAGCAAAATTTAACTGGCCTTCAAAATTTGCCGCCCTGGGCCCGGGCCCATGCCTAAATCCGGCCCTGTATATATATATATATATATATATATATATATATATATATATATATATATATATATATATATATATATATATATATATATATATATATATATATATATATATATATATATATATATATATATATATATATTATATATATATATATATATATATATATATATATATATATATATATATATATATATATATATATATATATATATATATATATATATATATTTAAGGTTTGGAATATTTTCCACTCAATAGGTTATATCTTAAATAAAAACATATTCCTCACTTTTTATTACTCAAAAAAAAGTGGGAAACAGTATCAAAAATCTTAAAACTTTCTATTACCACTTGCTTAAGCTAATATTTATTAGAAATCAAACAACATAATCATTTCAAATATAATTTAAAAATCAAATATCGGACAAAAATTCTACATAAATGAATGTATACAAATCACAAACCTATAAAATAAAAGGCACAGATTAAACTAGAAAATGTATACAATCAAATAACATGTAAAACCTGAATCTAATATCATGCCTGAAATCTCTTGTATTGGTTAATCTTAGTTGAATATTGTATATAGATAAAATATTTG
Source organism: Cynegetis impunctata (assembly GCA_030704885.1). Classification (NCBI taxonomy): domain Eukaryota; kingdom Metazoa; phylum Arthropoda; class Insecta; order Coleoptera; family Coccinellidae; genus Cynegetis; species Cynegetis impunctata. Next base: position 521,432 of record JARQZK010003625.1, read on the forward strand.
AGTGTTTCAATTAAGTGATGTACTTCCTAAATACTTTCGATGGGTTAAGGCAATTAATTGAGTAAATTTTCAATTTAACTGCAGCATGAAGCTGGGTTTGGATCTTTTCCCGAACGTTTCGTGATATTAATCCTTGTAAATTCCTCGGCAATTGTAGGATGGATTCCAACAGTATTCATCAGTGCTTCCATAGTTAAATTACACCTGCAAAAACAGTAAGGTTAACCCTTTCCGGCCCAAATTATTTTTTTGTGGAAAAAATATTATGTATGGTTTGATAATGGTTTATTAGAGATACTCGAACAAAATTAAACAAATTTCAAGATAAAAAAACACCAGGATTATCCTGCAGGATGTGGTCACTCCACATAACCAGTAGGAACATATAACCAAACAATATAACCTATTTTGCGTAATATAACATGAAACAGTTTTTGTCATGTTTCAAACACAATTCTACTTTGCACGCTGAACATTTCTTACAAATCATAGAACTCATCTGCATGAAGATTTTCTAAATATTCAGTTATTGGGTTCCCGAACCTCCCGGATTGCCCGGATCTCCGGTAATAATGGTCAACCTCCCGACTTTCCGGGGTGGCTAACTTCCCCAGTTTTTTTAAATTATACGCAATCGCGCTCTACTAATCAAACTTCGATTTTTAAAGATTATGATTTTGTGGTAAAAAACTGTCAAATATTAGAAGCAGAGTAGGTATATATAAATTAAAAATAAATAAATGGTTGACATTTTCTTCAACCAACTTCCTACTAAACTCCTTAAAAAATCTCCCGGGTTGGTCCTTTCGAAAATTGGCAACCCTATTCAGTAGGTAGGTATTCCAAACTTGCTTTCTCAGAACTAAAATAAGATAACACGATTACGTAAGTGTCCAGTGGTCACTTCAGGAGACCCCAACAAAATTAGTAATTTCGAAAGAAAGGAAACATTTACGTTCAATATATTCATGAAAATGCATAAGTAAGTAAATAATTTTGGAGCCATTTTTCCACCATTCATAAATAAAAATAACAAATTCACACAGAGGGTTCTGGGAGAAATATTCAATAGACATGGAGCATGATCTATACGGAGGTCAAAGTAAGATATGGAGTATGCTACGAAATCGCAAAACACCAATTAATGAATATGTACAAACCAAAGCAATAACAACAGAAACATGGGAGAGATACTTTGAAACTCTGTATAGTAACACACACATAGACGAGATAATAGGACTGGAACGTGAAAATGATTGCAGCGAAGACAAAGAGGACCCAAACCAAACAATAACAAAACAAAAAATTGAACTAGTCGTCACTAAGCTGAAAAATCGGAAAGCACCAGGACTGGATAATATTCATAATGAACTGCTCAAATATGGGGGTAACGCATTAACTGACGAAATGCAAATTTTATTTAATAAAATATACAATAGCACAAAGGTGCCAGACCAGTGGAAACAAAGCATTACAATCCCAATATTCAAAAAAGGAGAAAAAATGGATCCACAAAATTATAGAGGTATCAGTCTGTTAAGCGCACCTTCAAAGGTATTCACAAAAATCCTAGCAGAAGAAATCATACAGACTGGCATCAGTGAAGAACAACAGGGGTTTCGACAAAACACATCCACCATAGATGCAATATTCATTTTAAGACAAATAGTGGAAAAAGCCATTGAGTATAACAAAACTGCCTTTATGTGCTTTATTGATCTCAAGCAAGCCTTTGATAGGGTTAGGCTCTGCGATGTCCTGAAATTATTAAAGGAGAGGAACTTGAACCCCAAAACAATTGATATCATTAAGGAAATGAACATCGGAAATAGCACCTTTATAAAAGCAAACAATAAGCTTTCCAACAAGATACCAGTCTCAACAGGAATCAGGCAAGGGGATAGTCTTAGCCCAATACTCTTTAATCTCTTAATGGATAAGATCATCATGGAAGTAAAGTCTGCAGGGAAAGGATATAAACTAGGCAAGAAAGAATTTAAAATAATTTGCTATGCTGACGATGTGGTGATAATATCGGAAGATGAGGACAATCTGCAGAAACTACTTTATAGGTTCGAAAGAGTAGCAAAGGAATTAAACATGGTGATCTTTTCCAAAAAACGAAGTCTCTGACAGTATCAAGAGAACCGAGAAGGTGTAAGTTAGCTCTACAATAAAAGTGTAGAACAGATCATGTCATTCAAATACCTAGGCGTTAATATCACAAGTAACAGAAACCTTAAGGAAGAAGTCCGAACACAAACAATAGCGGCAGCTAGGGTATCAGGATACCTACGGGACGTAATATGGAGAAACAAACACATGAGTATTGAAGGCAAAACGCGAATCTACAAGACGTGTGTACGACCTATCATGACCTACGCCATAGAAACACGAGCAGAAACAGCCGCTACTAAACAACTGCTAAGAACAACTGAAATGAAGACGCTAAGATCAATCACGGGCAAAACGCTTAGAGACAGAGTGAGAAGCAGTGATATAAGAACCCAGTGCGACATTCCAGATATTGTAAGATGGTCTAGAATCAGAAGACGAGCATGGAGAGACCACGTCGACAGAATGGATGATAATCGACTACCCAAAATTGCAAAAGAGGAGAAACCAACCAACCGTAGACCGCCAGGAAGACCCCCCAAACGATGGTACGAAAGCTGGACATCGGAGTCACAACTTAGGCTACAGCTTTGAAAAAACAAGACATTGTCTTAAAATAAGAAGAAGAAGAAGAAATTCACACAGTTTCAGCAGATCCTCTAAGTAGTGTCCAACTATAGTAAACAAATGTACGTTATACGCGCTTCGACTTATTTCGGTCTGTCTTCGATGAACACCTCAAATTTTGCTATGTTAGACAACCCACAAAACACACTGGTATACTGAAATAGCCAACGAGCAGTTTTACTCATGACTAACAAACTGTGGTCATCCTAGCTAACCAGTTGCCAAAAGGGTTAACAGAGTATTCCCTACGAACAATAAATACAAAATTTGTATGCAACTCGGTGTTTTCTTTGTACAATAATTTAATGATGTATAAATGAAAATGACTATAGAGGTTAAAACGCAGATAAGAAAAAAAACATGTAGGTATAATGGCCATAAAAATATTACCTATATTCGATAAAAAATCAGTAAATCAGAAAATATAAAATATTTTGAATATAGGGCAGTAGTTTTTGTTCACTGATTATTTAGTAAAATATAGTAACTAATAGATAGTTAAATAATAAAAAATATTTTAAACTTTGGTCAAACAAATCTTTTACAATTATCACAAAAACTATTCTAAAGATTCAATGAACAAAATTCCACCAGTAATTTTTTATTCACTTGCAGTTATAGATGATAACTACACAGGCTCAACTATCTCATGCAAAAAGTGTTATTTTGTGCAATTGTTCAATATGCAATTTTGCAGAATATTCTCATGTTTCGAAAGTTTTAAATATACGTAATAACCTTTCAAACGTAACAAGAGAAAATTGCCTAAAAAATGTAGTTATGTTAGGAATTTCAGATAAAAAGTCAGATAGAAAGACACGAGGCAATTATTATTTTAAAAATGGCCTGCCACTCAAAAAAAATATTGTTAATCTACATCATTTATTATTTGCCTCAACATCCGTTAACAATATTCTTTCAGATGTCTTGCATAAATATTCGAATCGGTTCCGAGTCTCACGAAGAAACTGTGATGCTGCAAAATTATACAACAGCAGACTTAGCAAGAGACCAAAGTAAAAGGTTTTTTTTTGGAACAATTATTTGTAACATGTTTCATTATCTACCCGACATATAAAAGTATGTTCAAAACTTTAATCTCAAAAGAATCGCTAGCTCCTCTCTTGTTCTCTCTGTTTATAAATGATATCAATTCAAATATTTCTAGTAACATACTACTCTTTGCTGACGATTTGAAGATTGTCAGACCTATTCAGGCAGCGGAGGACTGTCTTATTCTACAGAAAGAAATTAATTCTATACATGAGTGGTGCATACTAAACAAGCTTCCGCTGAACATTCAAAAATGTAAATTTATTAAATACACCCTCAAACACAACAATATACAGTTTGACTATGCAATAAATGACATCATATTGGAACAAGGTACAGAAACTAAAAATTTGGGCATCATTTTCGATCAGAAACTCAGCTTCACGTCACAAATTAATCAAATTACATCTTCTGCAAAACGAATGCTTGGACTTATTTTCAGGACGTGTGAAGACTTTCAAAATCAAGAATGCTTTATAACACTTTTTAATGCTTTTGTCCGATCCCGTTTGGAATATGGCTCCCTATCTTATCTCCACCTATCAGAATGGTTTCCGCCCAGGAAAATCCACGGCTATAGCAATATATCAAGCCTTGGAAAAGGTACTACAGGCTCTAAATAATAATAAGACAACACTTGCTGTCTGCCTAGATTTGTCAAAGGCATTTGACAGTGTTAGATATGATGTCCTGTTCGAGAAGATGCACAGGTATGGCTTTAGGGGAACATCTTTGAAATTAATTCAATCATATCTAGAAAATCGGCCACAACGTGTCGTTAGTGCTGCGGTTGGCGGTGGTACGCGGGCCTCTGACATTCAGTTTGTAAAGCGGGGTGTACCCCAGGGATCAATCCTGGGTCCGCTGCTATACATTATATATACGAATGAGCTGCCGGACGTTACGGGCCACCACACTGTCCAGTATGCTGACGATACAACTCTTATTTTCGACATTGAAGGTGCATCGAGCGGAGAGAATGAGATTGAAGAAGCCCTAAAACTTTTAAAAACTTGGTTCGACTCGAATAACCTAATATTAAACATCAATAAAACCCAGCTTCTAAAATTTTCATATCACACAGCTGAGGAAGCAGACAGTTTCATATTCGACAATGTAACCTTCAGGGCAGTAAACTCTGCCCTATTCCTGGGTTTAACCTTAGACTCTAGACTGGATTGGAAACCACAAATTGACAATCTAGCAAGTAAAATAACACAGTCATCTTTCGCGCTAGGGGTACTATCGAAAAATGCAGGGGTGAGGGTTGCCCTTGCAGCCTATCATGCATATATTCAATCACGAATGAGGTATGGGATCGTGTTCTGGGGCGGCTGCGCTGGGGCGGCAAGGATCATGACGGTGCAGAAGGCCTGCGTGCGTAAGATTTTTGGCATGGGTCGGATGGACAGCTGCCGTCTAGTGTTTCGTGTGGCGGGCATCCTTACTGTGGTCAGCACATATATATTGGAATCCGCGGTATTCTTTAAGCTCAATAAAGACCTATTCTCGCAGACCGCCCGTGAACATAATTACAATACAAGAAGAAAACTTGACCTCCTTCCCCCTAAATACAACTACACTTACTTACAAAAAAATGTCTACCACCAAATAGTAAACCTGTACAACAAGCTTCCGCTAAATATTAAAAACAACAGTCTCAATAAATTCAAAACTTTGTTAAAGACACACCTCATATCAAAGGCCTACTACACAATGGAGGAATATTTGAGAGATGGGTGATGAGTTAAAGCTAGTTTTATCTCTTGATTTTCAAGATAAAACTACGATATGGTGTTTAGCATCTCGTCTTATATTTTATAAACATTTACTTTTATTTTAGTATCTTCAGGTCTTTTAATCTTACCTCGTTGTTTGTTGTATAATGTATTTTATATTGTATTTGTACTTTACTATAATATGATTTTATGCTATGTTGACATGTTCTACGCAATTTTATGTATATAATAGAACTAATAAAGACATATCTATCTATCTATCTAATCTGGTCGCCTATATACAATGATTTTCCCTCTTATCCTTGGAAAACAGAAGAACATATTATGCTTGTATCTTCATTTATAAATTGATTCATAATCTGATGACTGTCCAGATTTGTTATTTCAATTAGATTTTCACGTTCCGAGACTAAATAGTAGAAGCGAAATGTTCTTCTATTTGCCTCTGCCAAGAATCGATGTTTTAATAAAATCCCCAGTTTACAACATTTGTAAAAGTTATAATGGTTTCTATTCAGGATGTGATATTTTTGTTGTTCCATTTAGATGCTTCAAGTATATAATTCTTAACAAGTTAATTAATATGCAAGTCTACAATCTAATTGCAACCTCTCCTCATCCATCCTGTAGGGGTGATATATATGCATTGTGTTCAAACTCTCTGTACTGCCAAGTCAATTAGAATTCTACAATATATATTATTTTATTGTTATTTGTATGGATCACTGTGTATTGTATGTTGTTATACTTATACTCATTCATAACTGTAAACCATACTATGTCTGTCTTATAATTGGGATTACTCCTGTTAGACAATAAACCTTTTTTTTTTTTTTTTTAAGAGGTACTCCTCTATTTACTTACTTCATCGCCGTAGAGAATCCTTGGATAACCTCTCCAGCCTGAGGACCGATAAAATGCATTCCCAGAACTTTCTGCGGCGCTGCCCTCTCCGCAACTACTTTGATGTAACAGTGAACTATGTTTTTCTGAGGAATGAAAAACTCCGTCGGTTTATAGAAAGCGTGATAGATTTCGACCTTATCTTCGCCGTAAGTTGCGACGGCTTTCTCTTCACTGAGTCCTGAAAATCGAAAATTATTATGCACAGGTCATATCTCTACGTCTAACAACACTCACCGACGGCACCGTATTCCATAGGAGTGAAAATAGTAGTGGCTACGTTGTTATAGTCCATCTGTATCTGACTTCCACCGAACAACCTTCTCGACAGCAAACGTCCTGCGTGAATGGCCACCGGAGTTAATTCAGGCTTATCCTACAACAACAAAAAAGACAGATAATTATGGAAAATGCGCCAACAATTCAAAAAAATTTCGAAGATAATTCAAAATGATCTAAAATCGTTAAAAAACTAAAAATTTGTTAGAAAGAAACTAAGGTTATTATTCTCACTGACCAGCAAAACATCTCCAACGGCGAAGATGTGAGGTACATTAGTTTGTTCATTGACAGCATCGATTTTTTCGTTTTCTCCATGAACTGGAATTCCTGCTTTCTCTATGTGAAGTTCCCTTGTTAGAGCCCTACGTCCCATAGCGAATAGTACAGTGTTATACGTATCAGAAAACTCTTCTTTATTTTGGTTTATCCATCTAACTAACAATTTTCCATCATCCTGTTTCTCAACGCTTCTTATGTTACACCTACCACAAATATAATTAACTTAATTATATATATATATATATATATATATATATATATATATATATATATATATATATATATATATATATATATATATATATATATATATATATATATATATATACTGGGTGTAAATGAGTGATGGGCCACCCCTATAACTTTTTAATGGATTCTTCGATTTTATTGAAATTTGGGTGGTTTATCTCAGACATCATTTTGAATTTTTTCACATACAAAATCTGTATGGCTGACTTCCGGTTTCACAGAAAAAGATATATAAATTAAAAATTTAAATGGAACACCCTATATATTTTTACATATTTTAATTCTGAGGCTTCAAATAGATACATTCCATCTGTCGAATGTCAATTATAGCGCCGTTTCAATTTTGTTTTTTTATCGTAGATGGCTGCGACGTCGTCTAAATCATAAATAATTGATTTAAAATATCACCCAAAGTAATAATTTTTCAAAAAATTCATTTTCCTGAAGTTTGTTCACGATTAAATTCTTTTTCGAACCAAAACTCAGTTTTTTAAATAGAAACATACATGGGCCACCCTGTATATTAAAAAGCTCCTTCAAAGTCCTACAAAATGATTCACACATCAGTTTTCTCAATTCTCAAATAACGAAGTAATTATTAAAAATCTTATTCTTATTAGTTCCCTTTGCTCCCTCCTGAGACCGACCCTGCTTAAGAAATATGAAAAAAAATTTTTGACAGATGGAATGTATGTATTTGAAGCCTCAGAATTGAAATATGTAAAAATATACAGGATGTTCCATTTGAATTTTTAAATGGTTTTCTGTGAAACCGGAAGTCAGCCATATTGATTTTGTATGTGAAAACATTCAAAATTACGTCTGAGATAAACCACCCAAATTTCAATAAAATCGAAGAATCCATTAAAAAGTTATAGGGGTGGCCCATCAGTCATTTACACCCGGTATATATATATATATATATATATATATATATATATATATATATATATATATATATATATATATATATATATAATCTTTTGATAATTATTAACAATTCGAATGAAAAATTATATATATATATATATATATATTATATCAGGGGCGGCTAGTCAAAGGAGGCTAAGGAGGCTATGCCTCCTCAATAATATTCCGTGTATCACTAAAATATTATATTGAATAGTCAGCATTCAGCATATTCATATTAATCAAAATCATATTATTTTATGCACCTACCTTCCTTTCAACCTACATTATATAATATAATTTATTAATTACGATAGAAGGTATTTACATTTACTGCATTTCATTCATTTCAAGATTTGTGGCAACGCTGCGGAGGCATGGAAAGGTATATTCTCAACGTTCATTATGCCTGCCACAGAAAAACAAACAACGGTGCAAATATTCCGAATGAATACTTCATTGCAATAGAAAAGCAAAACACATGTAAATGTGTCTTATACAATGTCGACCAATCACAACTATAGAATTTTGCGTGACATCGAGTGAATTCGTTGGAAATCGTAGAGTGATCGTATTGTCTAATAGCCGGCGTGTTTACTTATAAAGCTCGCGTATTGTTTTAAAATGAGTTTGGTTACTGAAGTTAATTTCAAAAATTTCAATGGCGACTTAGTGGAATATTTGTTATCCCATAACTTTAGTGCACTAAGTTATGAGGATAAAGTTTTGATAAAACCATTGCGACCTACCCCTGAATTAAACAATTTGGTGCAGCGTAACAGAAAACAAAACCGCGGTTTTAATTTACGGAATTATGAGAGACATGCTTGCCTGACCGGATCACAGGAAAAAAATAAATTATTTTGTTGGCAGTGTTTACTTTTTACTAGTGAAAATGTCTCTGTTTGGGGCCGCTTAGGATTTGAGGATTTAATTCTATACCTAGTTGAAAGTGAGGAATTTTTCACCGATGAAGTAACTTTAAATACAGCACGCGGATTAATATCTTACTTACAAGATAAGGAATTTATATATTTTTTAAACATCTTTAAATTAATTTTTGAACAAACAGGAATAGTTTTTCAAATCTTACAGCACAAGTTTTCAGATGTAATTTACTCACGAAATCGGCTCAAGTTTCTTTTGGAAAAAATTTCAGAATTTCGTGCAGAAGTTTATTTTAAAAAACTATTTTCTGTATTTCAAACTACTGATGATACGACTCAACTTAGCCCAAAACGAAAGAAATTCAGTTACGCATCAGATATGGAGCTTCACTATAAGCAAATATTTTATGAAATTTTGGATACTATTAGGGGTCAAATAGAAATAAGGTTCTCTGATTTGAAAGAACTGCATTTCTTCGACTTACTCAATAAAAATTTGTTAACCGGATTTTCGGCTAATTTTCCAGATAACCTTTTGGAAAATTTATGTCAAAAATACACTTTTTTTGATAAGGTGGCCATAAAAATTGAACTGTGTGTTGTTTATAATGACAATGAAATTTTGGGGCAAAATGAAAATCATGTCGAGACTATTAAAAACCTTTTTGATAATGATTTGAATCAAGATTTACCCCTAGTTTATAAACTCTTATGTCTAATTGTTTCTATCCCGGTGACATCGGCTTCCGTAGAGCGCTCGTTTTCCACTCTTAAGAGAATTAAAACTTATTCACGAAATTCAATGAGCCAGGATCGTTTGAAAAATATTAGTTTGTTGTCTATTGAAAAGGAATTGGTGAAACTTTTGGCGAAAGACAAAAAATTTTATGAGGATATTATAGATCATTTTGCTAACGTTAAAGATCGCAGAATCCCGCTAAAATATATAATAACTTTTTATTTGCTCTCACCAGCTGTTAACAAATTAGTTAAGTAGGTAGGTACCTATTTTGTGAAAGAAAAAAAAATTCATGAATAGTTGAATTGATTAATTGGCTGAGAAGAGTTTTTGTGAATATTGTAAATAGGAGTTGTAGGTCTCAAGGTAGACACTCGAAAGTGAAAACAAATTAATAGCTTAGGGTGCTTGTTTTACTTTGATTTTCTTTAAATTATAAGGCGGTTGACCTTGAAATCCTAAGAATTTTCGCCTATGGTGTATTTTTTAACACCTCTTGTAGCCTCCTCAAACCAAAACCTCACGAGCCGCCACTGTATTATATATATATACATATATATATATATATATATATATATAATATATATATATATATAATAAATATATATATATAAAAATATATATATATATATATATATATATATATATATATATATATATATATATATATATATATATATATATATATATATATATATATATATATATATATATATATATATATATATATATATATATGTATATATATATATATTATATATATATATATATTTATTTATATATATATATAATATATATATATATATATATACATATATATATATATATATATATATATATATAATATATATATATATATATATATATATATATATATATATATATATATATATAAATATATAATATATATATATATAAATATATAAATATATAAGTATATATATATATATATATATATATATATATATATATATATATATATATATATATGTTATTGATTAATCTTTGGCTGCAATCTTGGTGAAACATGATTTAGGTATTTTCAAATATCGTAAATATTGCAGTGTTTAATTTGAAAATACCTCTTCTTTAAATATTTATATATAAAAATTTTTCAGCTGGAACTCACTTATTTAAAAATTTAACACCCCTATCCTCCAATGCTGCAGCAACTATACCGGCCATCTGTTGATCAAATCCTCTTAGGGGGACAGACCTAACCATGACAGTTGCGTCATAACCTAATCCTCTTAAGAATCCAGCACACTCCAAACCTATGTCTGACAAATAATTTAAGGAAAAATTTGGGAAGCATTTAAAACGATTCAAGTTAAGGAAAAACGCAAGACGATTTAAATAATGGCAGTTTGCAATAATTTTGAAACTCTGATCTTTATTCGATTAAAATCTTATGCGACTGCGATTTCCCTAATTTTAGTAAATATATATCTAATTTCTCAAAGGATACATCCAGCTCCGACCACCATTGTTTTACCAGGTTCTGTTTGCAGACTGAAAATATCATCGCTGCTTATACCATATTCAAGTGCACCGGGTACGTCAGGATATCTTGGTCTGCCACCAACAGCTATTAGAAAATATTTAGCAGTTAAAGTCCTTTCGCCTTTAGGAGTAACAGTGTGAACGGTATGGGGATCCTTAAATATTCCCAATCCATTGATATATTCTACTTTCCTGAAAGATATCAAATATTGAGTTCTTACTAAGTAAGAGGAATAATCTGTCCTGACCACAAAATAATAATAATAATAATAACAGTCTTTATTTTGAAGCATGTAAAGCACATCTACAACATTTAATGCTACACATACAACTAAACAGTGTCAAACAAAGAAACTTTCCCACCCCTACGAGCATGAAACAATCATCAATTCAAATACTCTAGCAGGGAGTAGGGTTCTAATTTAATGAGCATATCTTTTATTTTCTTTTTGAATAAATTAAAGTTGGTAATTTTCTTGATTTCATCCGGTAACTTATTATATACTTTTATACACATATAAGAAGGATGTTTTTCAGTTAAGGTCAATCTATTAGTCTAAGAGCCCACGACACTAAACCTAGTTCGATAAGACTACCAGAGGATATATTTATAATTAGTCACGTCATTAATAGGGGAACACGAAATGGCGATGCTGCAATGTGAAAAACCTGGCTACGTCATAAAAAAAATAAAATTTGTTTAAAAAAAATCAGGTTTCTAGTACGATAAGACTCCCAATTTTTATTTGTTCCTCGAAATAGGAGAGTGATATAACTATACGATAATGCAGTGCTGCAAGCCCCCCTGATTGGCCTAATCAGTGGCCTAATCAGCATGATATACGACTCCTCGTATCTAGGTATCTAGTATGATCGATCTCCTCAAAAAACCCAAGCTCATCCGAAAGGTCATCAATTTCTGTGTAAGAAACACCACTGCTGCATTTTCCAAACAATGGAGAAAGTGGTTGCTGCAGCCTTTGAAGGTCGCCCTCTGAGCGGCTGCATTCGGCGGTTCAATTTAGTTTTGTCAGCAAGCGACCGGTTCCTTCCGATTTGTACCGGTTGAATAGGCGTCCCACGTTCACATATGAATAATTTTACGTGTCGTTGATTGTTTAAACAAATTAAATCGGCAAATTTGATGTGATTTTATTCGATTTTGCAGCCATTTTCATTTGTGTTGTATTAATAAAATAAATATATCGTTATAATAATGGCCGAAAAATCGAATAAGATCACATAAAATTTGCCGATTTAATTTGTTTAAACAATCAACGACACGTAAAATTATTGTGAACGTGGGACGCCTATTCAACCGGTAAAAATCGGAAGGAACCGGTCGCTTGCTGACAAAACTAAATTTAAACGCCGAATGCAGCCGCGCGGAGGGCGACCTTCAATGGCTGCAGCAACCACTTTCTCCACTGTTTGGAAAATGCAGCAGTGGTGTTTCTTACACAGAAATTGATGACCTTTCGGATGAGATTGGGTTTTTTGAGGAGATCGATCATACTAGATACCTAGATACGAGGAGTCGTATATCATGCTGATTAGGCCACTGATTAGGCCAATCAGGGGGACTTGCAGCACTGCATTATCGTATAGTTCTATCACTCTTCTATTTCGAGGAACAAATAAAAATTGGTAGTCTTATCATACTAGAAACCTGATTTTTTTTTTAATTTTATTTTTTTTTATGACGTAGCCAGGTTTTTTACATTGCAGCATCGCCATTTCGTGTTCCCCTATTAATGACGTGACTAATTATAAATATATCATCTGGTAGTCTTATCGTACTAGGTTTAGTGTCGTGGGCTCTCCTACTATATGCTTAGGATAATTAAAATTTAGAGTTCTTGTCTCATACTTATGGTCTGTCATATGTATAGCAAAGCTAGGTTTGTTTTTAAAGAAAATATTAGGCATTCATACAAGTAAATACCATAGACTGTCAAGATACCATTTTTTTCAAATACTCCTCCACGTGAATCAGGAACTTTCAATTTTGATATTAATCTTAAAATTCTCTTTTGTATAACAAACAATCTTTGCACCTCTGAACTAGAACCCCAAAATATGATCCCATATCTTAAAACCAACTCAAAGTTTGCATGATATACCATCTTCAAACTTTTATTATTTAAATATCCAACAATAATTTCAAAATTCAACGTACTTGTTATAAAGAAAAATGAATATGTCGACACATAAATAAGTCAATAACATAAGTTAGTTTTTACTCCATGAAACTGTGAATCTCCACAATCAACATTCCTATCTGTGTATTGTAAATACATATATTCAAACTACTGCTACTTACGTAAATATATAACCAAAAACCTGTCATATTATCTTAAAAAATTAAATTCGAAATAAGACAAAATTAGAAATTCAATTAATTTATATCAAGATTAACTCCGACAATAGAAAACTGATGAATATCTTTTACCAAATAGAAATATGTTCGTTTCAAAAGGTATGTACTCTCTCTTCAAGGTGATGCAATAATCAAATAATATTTCAATAAATGGAAACAAAAAAAATTGTAAAAATGTTAAGGTATGACATAACTCATCTTTCATTTTATATCTCATATAAAATTTTTTTTATATAACATCTTTAGAGCGGAAAACACAAAAATCTTGACCATTTTTTAATAGCAATATTTTTCGATACAGTAAGTTTCTTTAGTTCAAATGAACAAAATACTAAGGTAAACTTGATTATTCTCTTCAACTTATAGACACTGTGTGCTTAATTTAAATTATCATAAAGTCTATTTAAAACTTCATTAATGTCTTATTGCAAATAATTAACTTGTCTGAAGATGATTGATTGGTAGTACATGGATACCAGAATGAGAATTGAACAATAATTGTGTTCAAAAAATAATCAAGTAGGATTTTTCGCCTAGAAACATATAAATATACTTACTTATCTCTTAATTCTACCCGAGTCACCCAATTAACAGACTTGATGTGATTTTGAACAGCTGTTCTTAAGGTTCCCCAGTCATGTTTGATGTTGTCAGCATCAGGAAACACCCAACCATAACTTTTGGCATCCTGCAAGATAATAATAATAATTTGCTTTATTGCCGGTAAAGTTACACACACAGATTTATATATATATATATATATATATATATATATATATATATATATATATATATATATATATATATTTGCTATAGGATTGAGGGTATAATGACTCATTTAGGAGAAATTAAGAGTTACTCTTATTCTTCGCCGAGTTTTCGAATTTTATTTAATTCTTCATCAGGGCTTCTGGAATACAATATTGATATTAATTTATATTTAGTTTCTTGACAAATTGACTAACTGAATTTGAGGTTGAGGGGAGAAATTTTCTCAGCCATAAACATTCTTCGTCTTACAATTTCAAAATAACTCAACAGGGACATTACAACACTAATTTCACAGATTAAAAACATTTTTAGTAAATAGAGACTAATAAATAGTTAATACAATTGTAAATATAAAAGTTAAAAATTCTTGTGTCCATTCATTTAGTTCACATGACAGTTTTTAATTCTATGTTCTTCATTCGTCGACTGGACCATTGTAAAATATAGAGTTTTCTTTTGATTTATCCAACAAGTATTTATATATATTACCCAACAATACAATTATATATATATATATATATATATATATATATATATATATATATATATATATCCATCCAATTTTAATTCAAATATTTCTATCTAAAATATGTTGTGTAAAATGATGCAATAAAATAAATTATCTGAAAAAGATCGATAAACATTCAAAATAAAATGTCATGATTCTGCAAATTAATAGATAAGATACAGATAGGATAAAATAACAGGGCCATATTTCAATATTATCTAATCTAGTTTCATCTTCACATATTTCACTAAAGATATATAATAATAATATATAATAATAATAATTTATTTTCAAAAATACACATTGTAACAATGTTTACATAATTTACAATACGATAACTATTTCAATCTAACAAACATTTTCTTTCTGACACCTAGGCATAACATGTATGCCTGTATGTGTCTTATACAGTATTACATTGTAATATTTTATATTTTACAAAGGGTCCTTTTTAATTGACATTTTTTTAAATGGCTTTCTAACGCATTGATTTAATAATAGATTAAACCTTGAAATTTTACAAATCCCCGGTTTAAATTAATCAAATATGAAATATGAATCAAATGCAAATAATACATTCTTATATATAAAAATGTATTATATGTTATATGGATGTTTGTATTATTTATATATATATATATATATATATATATATATATATATATATATATATATATATATATATAATCTGTAAGAAATATTAGATTCAACAATGACTTACATTAATTGCTTCTCCTAGTAGAGCAGCTTGATGCATCAACTTCTTTGGAATACAACCCACATTAACGCAGGTGCCTCCAAGACCCCATTTAGTACCCTGTGGCGACGGTGTGACATAGTCCAAGACTGCCACTTTTGCACCTAGAGTGGTTGCTTCCTTAGCAGCGGCCAAACCACCTGAACCGCCACCAATCACCACCAAATCGTATTCAGGAGCGTCACCTAGAGAGAAATTAGTAATTTTTTATTGAATAACGCACATATTATATGTGTAAAGTTATTATAACGGAAGGTATATGATTCTGTCAGCATTTTTTAATTCTGAAAACTAAGAAAAATTGTTTTAACAAACACATTGTGTGATTAAACCAAACAATCATTATCACTATTTTATTTATAATATTCATGTAAAAATAGCTATAGTAACTAGCTAACCAAGTAAACAAATGTAACGAACTTAAATGAGTATTGAAATGTTAAAATGGACAAAAAATACAAAGGAAAAACTCATTATCAGACAAAATGATTATTATACAATAATTAAGAAAAATAAATTCAAATAAAATTATTTGAACCTAAGGTGGATAAAAAATTGTGGATCATGTACAAATAATAGCACTTATTATTGGTGTGCAAAACTTTACAACAAAATATGTTTCATGTCACCATGTTCCTTTTATCATCAATATCTTCTATTCTTCATTGTATACATTTCCTTTTTCCATTGAAGCAAAAAGTTTTGAATACAATAAAAACAATAAAATAGGCGAAAAAACAATAGCTTTATTGCCCTATGAAAGTAATTTTTCCTTTAATTGAGCAAAATTATTTAATTTTTAGGTGTACCTATCTCTTGAAAGTACTCTTACTTTTCTCCTTAATTTGGCAGTAACTAAATACAGAATTTGTTCCATTCTTAGAGAAAAATATTGCCGGAAGAAGTGAAAAACGTTAGTTACAATGTGATGAAATTTAGTTTAAATCTCAAAAAATCGACTGCTTTTAGATGGTTTCTAATTCAAATATAATAGAAATTATTCAACAATTTTTTTAGAAACATTTAAAAAATACCAAGGTTATTTCAACAAAAACAATGAACGCATGTAATTCTTTCAAATGATAAAATTAATAAATACAGTCGCATTTAGGTACACTAGGTAATATCTTAGAAAGAATTATTTTGAATTATACTTTTTTGTAACTATTCACATGAGCAGGTTGTCAATTCTGCTTCTGAATCAGAATTTTACTAACAGAATAGAAGAAGAAATCTTCCCTGATACATAAATTATTAACTCCTATTTTATGAGTAAGTACATGAAATATATTATAACCTAAGACTTTACATTTGCTTCACACAATAGTACAAGTATATGATTATTAAAAAGGTATGACATCATCATACCATGTCTTTAACGAAGCATGACGATCAAATCATGAATGATAGATTACAACATATTTCTACCTATTAATACATAGCGGGAAACATGCAACGAAATTTTCTTTTTCCCTTAATTAGGTTAAGCGAACCAGGTAACGATTGGACCTTGAATATCTATAATAACTCTCATAATAGATTCATATATGGCTGAAAGATTGGGATTAGATTGAATAACTCAAGGACAAAAGAAATGATGAAAACATCGAAAAAAACAGAAAGCAAATCCACGTTCAACATTAATTTGAAGGTTATATTGATTTAATGGATATTTGAGAATCTTCGACATCAACTAACCTGAGGTGAAACATCTTGCATGAGTCTTGCTTAACCCACTTTTAATTAAAACAAAATTCTGCCTTTGATATTGACAGATTCCTCTGAAAGCGGTACTTCGAAAACAAAAAACAGCAGCCATTTGACTTTTGCGACCTTGATGGAAAACTCTACCTCCACTTGATCATCACTAACTGGTCAATTTGAAATTGAATGATAAGATAAACAGAGCTATATTTAGTAAAGTGTACAATGAAATCGATATTAATTACAGGTGTGAATAGAGGATTAGGTTTGGGATTGCTCAAAAATATTGTAAGAGACGCGAATCCACCTAAATATATAATAGGAACTTGCCGGGACATCCAAAATGCCAAGGTAGGGTTAACTTTCACGTTATTAAAATATTTTCTTACTCACCTATTGGAGCCATTTCTTCCTTCAGTTATGACAATACAACAATTATAATTTTCTGTGAAAACTACTAGTTTCTCGCGTAATTGCAATCAGCGGATGTCGGTTGTTGTGTTACTATAAATTTCGGTTTCCTTATTTCCCAATCTCCCACCTAGTGAATTTGAAGATCTGAAGTTGGCTACGCGACACTAGCACTTGTCACTCTGTCGCTCATAGACGACGAACACTTCCTCAATTCGAATAGAACATAGAGATGACTATTGATGTTTAAGTATTAAAACAGATACAACCTTGAAATCGATCGGTACTCCCCTCCCCTGAATCTATGTGTAATCATATTTAATTCAGGAGAGTTTTCCAAGTCTTTGTAGAAATAAATGATGAAATTTCAATATGTGAGAAATGCCAAGTCATCCAGAGTCAAGTACCTATTTGCTACTTAGCGTGTTAATTTTGTGTTGCAATTTTTTGTACAGCAATGTACCTATTAAGGAAATTTTGGAATAAAAAATATGGAGTTTATCGAATAAGTGCATATTTTCTTATGAGGAACTATATTGCTCAATTTTAAATCAAAAGAATTGTCCTTACATTTGAATGCTACCTTTGACAAGTGTTGGAGCATCTGATATGTCTGAAAAGTTAAAAGCTCTATACAGTGGTGGGCAAACTTTCTTTCAGGAGGGCCAGAAAGTTTATGAAATTTCAGAGAAGGGCCAGAATTTAAGCAAAAATGCATTTTGTTTTGAGAACTTTTAGCCAAATAAACGTTACACACTTGCACAAATGTCAGTTACAAATTACAAGACATTAAATTTCTTTTGGTTAGCCATGATATTGGAATTGAAGAAAAGTTTCAATAATTTCCGACTGCAATTCTACAGAGAAATTTTCCGGGTCTGCATTAAACGGCATCGAAGAAACATCTATAGATAACAGAATGTTCTTATAACCTTGAAACCTAGTTTCGAATTCTCTGGTATCATTGATTTAAACGCGGAAAGTGTGTTGAATCTTTTTTCTCCATGCAGTTATAAAACGGAAAAAGCTGAGTTTTAAATGATTTCAGATAACCCCAAGTCTCATCTGAAAATAGGTTCTTTCCTTGCAATTTTTAGTCAATTTGTAATAGTGTCTGAGGAAATCGGTAGGTCAATCTTTGTCTTCGGATAATTGGAAATCAGACTGTTTTTCTGTTGTGTTGAACTACGTGACAAGTCTAGCTGTCTCCTTTACCTATGCATCGATTTTTCTACTTTCTACTGCTGGATCGTCAAAATATAATTATTGCGGGGTATACTATTCATTTCGATGTAGGTACCTCCGGCAGGCCGGATTAACTCCTTTCGTGGGCGCCGGAGCTGGCCAGCGGGCCGTATTTTGCCCATCATAGAGCCTATACAGTCTATAATGATTTGTCGAAAATTTAACATGGGAGCTAGCTGTCATAAGATTTTTTTAAATTCGAAAACGAGATCTTAGAACATTATTAGGACCCTGAGTCATGAGGCGGGATATATATATATATATATATATATATATATATATATATTATATATATATATATATATATATATATATATATATATTATATATATATATATATATATATATATATATATATATATATATATATATATATATTAATATATATATATATATATATATATATATATATATAAACAAACATGTATATATATATATTTATTAATATATATATATATATATAATTATATATATATATATATATATATATATATATATATATATATATCCCGCCTCATGATATATATATATATATATATTATATATATATATATATATAATTTTGGGGGCCCAAAAGGAGGCTCTTAGGGCCATTGAAGGTGTGAACTCGCAATGCCACTGCAAGCCAATATTCAAAAAACACAATATTATGACTGTTGTAGCTGAACTAATACTAAGGCTAATCATGAATATTGTGAATAATCCCACCATGCATGAAAGAAGATCAGAATGTCAACCATATGGGATCAGATCTAGTGACAACTTCAATATCGAGAAAGCTAGATTATGTACAGGCATGAGAAAAAATGAAGGAGTAAGATTATATAATGGAATTCCCATTCAATGGAGAAAACTCCAGAAGAGGATTTTTCGGAAAACATTGAAAGATTATCTTCTGGAAAACCCACCATACAGTCTGGAGGACTTCAATGTGAAACTCTGAATTGATTAGAATGAACAATTATTTGAATTTTTATATTGTATATCATTTGTAACTTGACTTTGTTATTTATGTAACCAAATATACTATCTATCTATCTATCTATCTATACATATACATATACATATACATATACATATACATATACATATACATATACATATACATATACATATACATATACATATACATATACATATACATATACATATACATATATTTTATATATATATATATATATATATATATATATATATATATATATATATATATATATATATTTATATATATATATATATAAATATATATATATATATATATATATATATATATATATATATATATATTGAATCGTGCTTTCAGCTGTCTTATGGAAAAAATCAATTTTGCTGTTGAAGCTGCGTGTCCGGTTAAGTGGTCTACATGTCGTAAGACACCCATTACCGTGCGAAAACCATGGATTACCAGCGATATAGTTCTTTCTGGTAAGCAGTTGCGGGAATTTCACGAGCTGGTTAATGCAACAGGTATTACCTACCTCAAGGACGAATATAAACGTCGCCACAAGCTTCATAAAGCCTTTATAAGGAGCGCTAAAAGAGGCTACTATCAAAAATTGATTGAACGAGACTCGGGTAACAGGAGTGCAGCAGTCTGGAAAGTAGTTGATGAGCAACTGGGACGTAGAAAGAAAAGAGGTTCTATTGCCTTGGATATTGAGGGATCCTCAACAGCCGTGGCATCGGAGGTGGCTGAGAAGTTTGCCGAATATTTTTCTACTTGTGGTGAGCGCATAGTTGCTCGGGAGTTCGGTTGTAACTTGTCCTTGCCGCCTACTTATTCCTCCTCGGTGATGGAGTCCATATTTATATTAGCTGTGAGTGAGGAGGATATACTGGGTTATATAAAGAGAATGAAATATAGTGTGCTGTGGGAGCTGATGGCTTTAGCCCGGCTACACTTAAGAATATTGTTGGTTCTATTATTAGGCCACTCACGAATTTGGTGAATCGCTCAATCACGGAGGGAGTGTTTCCGGAGATATTTAAGCTATCGGTTACGGTTCCGGTTCCAAAAAAGGGAGACCCTATGAATATTGAGAACTATAGACGTATATTCCTTCTGAGTAGTATTTCCAAGGTTCTAGAGGTTGCCATGTATGATCAGATCGTTCATTTTGAAGAGTCTCGGGGCTTGATAGCGCACAGTCAGCATGGGTTCAGGAAGAATCACTCTACCGAGGGAGCAGCAATCGAGCTTTTCGATTTTGTTCATGCTGAAATTGATGAAGGAAGAATTGTGGTGGTGGTGTTCTTCGATCTCAAGATGGCATTCGACCTGATGGACCCCGAGATAGCGTTGCTAAAGTTTGAGAGACTAGGACTTCGCGGAGTCTGCAGTAACTGGTTGAGAACATATCTCAATGATCGGAGTTTGAGTGTCAGAGTTGATGGTGTTTATTCAACGAAAAGAAGAAGCCCGATGGGGGTTCCTCAGGGATCTACGCTTGGGCCACTGCTATTCTTACTTTTTATAAACGATCTGGCTGACTTTATTAGTTTGGGCAAAAGTGTCCTCTACGCAGATGACGAAGCAGTAGTGGTATCGGGGGATGATGTTCGGGAGGTTTCCGCTCGCGTTGAGAGAGTGTGTGACTTGATGGAGCAATGGTGCCAAAGGAACAGACTGATATTGAATAAATCTAAGACCACATTCATGAATTTTCATATCAGAAATTCATTAGATAACACTGATACCATACATTTTGCACAGGAAGTAAAATATCTGGGTTTCATTGCGGACGCTCGACTGCGGTGGGATTCGCAGCTTCAACATGTTTGTAGATGCCTAGGTAAGGCATATTTTGCTATTTTGCAGATGAAATCTGTTTTGAACCCGGTGGATCTGATTGGTATATATTACAGTTTGGCTTAGTCATCTGTCCTCTGGAGTGCTCCTGTGGGGTTGCTCGGTGGGATGGCGAAGAGTTTTTGTATCCCAAAAGAGACTTGTGAGGTTGCTTTTTGGGCTTCAGCCAAGAGACTCCTGTAGGGGGTACTTCATTGAGAACAGACTGCTCACATTCCCGAGTATCTTTATATTGAAAGCAGCATTGCATGCCAAGAAGCACAACCAGGAGTTCGAGAAGTTGGGTGATCATAGCAGGTATTGCACAAGGAATGCAAATGTTATGTCGATCCCCAGACACAGATCTTCATTTTACGAGAGATGCCCAAAGTACTCTTCCATCGTAATATACAATAAGTTACCTGTACATCTGAGGAATTTGAACATGCCCAGATTCAAGACGGCAATAAAAGATTTTCTTTTGAATAGAGCATTCTATTCAGTTTCCGAATACTTGTCCTGCTGATTTTTTTTATCATATTATGTCTTTTGTCTGTGAATGTTACATTATAGAGTGTATTTACATTGCATGTTTTATTTTATGTATAAAAAACGATTATTTTCATATTATACACATTTTTATTATATTTACATTGACGAGTACACGCTGTATAAGCCATACGTACAATAAAGATTATTATTATTATTATTATTTTATATATAATATATATATATATATATATATATATATATATATATATATATATATATATATATATATATATATATATATATAGAATATACGAATTATATTTGAAAATTTAATTGATTGTTATTTCTTCTAGGATTTACAACAAATAGTTTCAAAGTATTCTAATGTTCATATCCTCAAACTTGGTAAGTAATTCGAACTTAGTCTGTCTTAGCTTAAAATCATTGTATTACAATAAACGTTATTTTTGTTAGATGTTCGTGAAACTGAAACATTCGAGAATTTCGCCAAAGAAGTGGAGAATATTGTGAAAGATGATGGGCTGAATTTACTATTCAATAACGCAGGTTATTCTCCAAAATCTACAAGAATCAACTTCCTTAAAGCAGACCAGTTAACTGAAACGTACCTTACCAATGTTGTGGGACCAATTATGTTGACGAAGGTTATTCAAAATTCTTATAACCCTCTTGAATTCAAATCTTCACAATATGTTCCAAAATGACTGACCTATGTATATGTCTGTGAGAAATTTAAAAAAAAAAATTCAATATACAGAGTAGCGAGAAAATCTGACAACAAGGTATTTTTTTAAGACGATTAAACATATAATCATCGAATTTCCCTCAGAGATGGATTGTTTGAAGAGTTGTAATTAAGTGGCCGGCAAGATCTCCCGACTTGACTCCTCTTTATAACACACATAACTGATTCAAAAACTCTCAAATGTCTTGAGATACTTGAAAAAATTCAAGATGGCGGAGGTACACTGAATGATGACGTCACTCAAGTTTGACAGGACCCCTGAAAAATGAATACAATCCTGTGCATAACCCTAAATTTTGATAATTATAAGTTTAATCATTTCAAAGAAAATACCTTGTTGCCAGTTCAATTTTAACGTAAATATATTTTCAGTCGATCCTTCCACTCCTAAAAAAGGCTGCGAAAAATTCCGATAAAAAATTTTCCACAGAAGGGTCGGCGGTGGTCAATATGTCTTCAATTTTGGGCTCAATAACTCTGAATAAAGAAGGAGGACTTTATCCTTACAGATGCTCTAAAGTAAGTTATTAATCCCATCAAGGAAAGGACTAAATTAATTTTAGTAATATTTTTAACAATTAACATTGCTTTGAGAGTCACGAAAAAGAAACCATTTAATAATGAAGAAATATGTTTTGTTTTTCGTCATTACTGAAAATATCTATATTATATATATATATATATATATATATATATATATATATATATATATATATATATATATATATATATATATATATATATATATATATACACTCACCGGCACGAAAACCGGAGCAGTTGAATATTTTTAAATAAACTTCAAATTTTAATGCTTTGTGATGTTCTATTATTATAATATCTTATACACAAACAAAACAACATGTTTTACGTATTTTCTAACAACAATTAAACCTTTAATTGAGAAAAAAAGTGTTTTTGAGTAAAAATCATAAATTCTATAGATCCTACTACTGCAGTGTGCATAGTTGGCCACTAACCCATCTCAACAATGCTGTTGTTGTCATTGTTGTGAGGAATCTGACAGATCGAAAAATGTGTGAAAGTTGTTCTGCATGAAAAATATGGATGTTAATCCAGACACAACGGCTGCTATTGTTGCGTTGCTTCAAGACGGAAGAAGTGAGCTATATGTTGCCCGAGAGTATCATGTCTTCAATAGCACTGTTTACCGTATTTTTACACGTTTTCTGTAAACTGAAGGTTACACCAGACGACCTAAAACTGGTCCCCAACTCAGAACTAGCGCTCGTGATGATCGGTTTATCATTTTACAAAGTCTGCGAAATCGTCATGCTACAGCTGTTGAAATCAGAAATCGACTTCAGCACGTCCGGCAAACCAACGTTAGTGAACGAACAGTTAGACGACGACTGAGAGAAGCCAATCTTATCAGTCTGTGACCTGCAACAGGACGAAAACGTCTTAGGCGTCATCGCGACTTCAGTTTGCCAGAAATAATCAGCACACGGATGAAAATGAATGGGGGCGCGTTTTGTTCACCGATGAGTCCAGATTTAGCCCTCGGTCTCCATATGGTCGTGAGATAGTATGGAGAAGGCCACACGAGAGTTTTGCAGAATGTACCTTCAGTTCTAGGACAGTATACCAAGGGGGCTCAGTTATGTTTTGGGCCGGAATTTCTCTGGAAGTACACACAGAATTGTATATCCTTCCGAGAGGATCCTTAACTGCTGCCAGATACATTGAAGACGTTCTCCAAGATTTTGTTGTCCCTTATGTTGGCTTTATTGGAAATGACTTTCTTTTGATGCATGATAATGCCCGACCTCACACCGCGATAATAACTCAACAGTACTTAAACGAGGTTAATATTCCTATTATGGAGTGGCCTGCGGTGAGTCCGGAGGTTAATATCATGGAACAAGTTTGGGACATGCTTGGGCGAAGGATCCGAAGTCGTGTTCCTGCTCCTTTAACTTTGAATCAGTTGCGACAAGCTCTTCTAGAGGAATGGGAACTTGTTCCACAAATGGACATTCGCCACTTGATTTTAGGCATGCCAAGGAGGATACAGGCCGTAATTCGAGAACGTGGGGGCAACACCCGTTTTTAAGAATGCGGCTCCCCAATTTTTGCTAGCGAGTCGTTTCAGTCTTGATTAATTTAAGGTGATTTTTACACGTCACCAGTTTGTGCGTTTTCGTCCTAGTTTTTCAAATTGTCACAAAACATTTTTTTTCTTCAATTATATGTTTAATTGTCATTGGAAAATACATAAAACTTGTTGTTTTCTTTGTTTGTATGATATTATAATGATGAAACATCACAAAGCATTAAAATTTGAAGTTTGTTCGAAAATATTGCACTGCTCCAGTTTTCGTGCCGGTGAGTGTATATATATATATATATATATATATATATATATATATATATATATATATATATATATATATATATATATATATATATATATATATATATATAGGGGAGAGGAGGGTAAGATAGAGACCCTAAGGGATTTTATTTATTTTCAGCCCCAATTATAGTGAAACTATGAATCCTTCAGATGTACTGCTATCGCCTGAATTTCAGTAATACATTGTAATTTTCACTATATTTTTCAAATGTTTGACACCTATGTCAAAGCCGCCATCTTATCCGCTACTGCGGGTAAGATGAATACTGCTGAAGGGTAAGATGGCGACTAACATTTCTGACTGATATAAGACTATAACTGGACCTATATGAATGAAAAAGCATTAGAATTAATAGCGTTTTATTGCTTAGGAACAAAAATCACAAATCCAAGACTTCTGTTTGGATTCTGCGTTAGTCAGACCAGTGCAAGCTTCGTGTGCCCAATACTAAAAACAAGATGAAATAAATATTTAAGGGGGCTCCCATACAACCAACGCGATTTTTTATCCCCTTTTAGCTCTATATCAACAGTGGCAGCAAAAATGTTCACAAAATACTCAGTTGTATCTTTACTTCAATAATAAATATTAAAATTGAAATGAAATAAATATTTAAGTGGGGCATAGTTAATTATACAGAACCCTTCGTGCGCGAGTCCGACGCGCACTTGGCCGATTTTTCTGCTTCTGCATTATTAAGTAGTTTTTGACGGGTTTACTCTGGCATGTAATGCTGGAGGTTTTTGCCTTCGTTTTCTTTTTTTTCTCTGAGGCAGTTGGCAGAGTGAAGATAGAATTAAATGGCTCAGCCATAAACTGAGTAGTTGAAGATGACTGTCTTGAAGGGTAAGATGGAGATCACTATCTTATCCACCTACCTACGTCTCCATCTTACCCGACGACGTACTCTCTTCACAAAACTGTGAAAATTTTCATTCAAAAATAAGTTTTGAACTACTGTAAATAGATTCCGTACCTTAATGAAAACAGTAACGAAATAATGCAGAAAATTCTATAAAAATACTCACCAATTACAAAGAATCCACTAATAGAAAAGAAGAAATTTTTATTGCGTCAAGTCGGTAAAAACAAAATTCCTAATGGTCACTGAAAAACGCAAAGCAAGCCGCTCTATAGTACTGCAGATAATAGAGAAGTATCATAGACATTATACCGTGCTCAACAAGTGCTACCACCTAGTTCCATAACATAGAAATTCCAGATAACCATCTTACCCGCCCTCTCCATCTTACCCTCCTCTCCCCTATATTTTAAATGTAGCGTTTTTGGTCACATTAATTAATTCACTTTAGGTGTCATGCGTATTGTCTATTAACCTTTCATCCATTTTATGGCCTTTTTAAAATCCTTAAAGTTAGATCATCAGAACACTAAAATGGAAATAATGAAACATTCTTACGTAATGATCATCTACGTTTGAGGATTTTGAAAAAGCTATAGATAAAATGGCCAAAGTGTTAATACACAATTTGCATGACACCTAAATCGTATTAATTAATGTGACCTAATACCCAGAATGCTACATTGAAAAATATATTTATAATACACTAGCGGGACCCGTCGCGGCTTCGCCCGCGTATCCATATATGTATACGTATGAATTTATTCCACCCCCGTTCAACCCCTGAATGATCGAATTTTAAAAAATGGAGAAAATGGTTTTTCAAGATAATTAATTATAAGGAACATTTTAGTGACCGAATGAAATCGCTAAGTCGATTATTTTGCCGGAAATAGCCAATAAAAAAAAAACAGACTTACCCCTTTATTTATTTAGCGTATTTTACAGTACGATACAATGACAGAAATATGTAAAATACAAAACACACAGAAACAAAGAAATCTTAAATATATAAGGACAAACATAATTATTCTGACAAACTATATATCTACATCCAAATTACGAAGCCATTCAATTGCCTCTGGAGTGGCTTTCATGAAATCTTCCAGGTCATGAGCGAAGGAACGGTTAGGACATTCTGATACGATGTGGCGGATAGTTTGCCGGGGAGATCCTCTTTTGCACCCCTAAATGATGGAATTTCAAAAAACTGAGAAACTACTTTCTAGAGTTAATTTTACTTAACATTTTCGTGAAAGAGCGGGATCGCTAAGTCCATTATTTTGCGAGAATGAGCCAAAAATATCCAATATACGAAAAACACATTTCACCCTCTTTCAACCTTCAACTTCAAAAAATGCAGAAAATGGTTTTTTAATAAAATTATAAGGAACATTGTAGTGGAAGAACGGAATCGCTAAGTCGATTATTTTGCCGGAAATAGCCAATATAAAAAAAACATACTTACCCCTTTTGTACCCCTAAATGATGGGATTTAAAAAAACTGAGAAACTACTTTCTAAAGTTAATTTTACTTAATATTTTCGTGAAAGAGCGGGATCACTAAGTCCATTATTTTGCGAGATTCAGCCGAAAATATCCAATATACGAAAAACACATTTCACCCTCTTTCAACCCCTAAATGATATAACATCAAAAAATGCAGAAAACGTTTTTTTAATAAAATTATAAGGAACATTGTAGGGGAAGAACGGAATCGCTAAGTCGATTATTTTGCCGGAAATAGCAATATAAAAAAAAACAGACTTACCCCTTTTGCACCCCTAAATGATGGAATTTCAAAAAACTGAGAAACTACTTTCTAGAGTTAATTTTACTTAACATTTTCGTGAAAGAGCGGGATCGCTAAGTCCATTATTTTGCGAGAATCAGCCAAAAATAGCCAATATACGAAAAACACATTTCACCCTCTTTCAACCCCTAAATGATACAACATCAAAAAATGCAGAAAATGGTTTTTTAATAAAATTATAAGGAACATTGTAGTGGAAGAACGGAATCGCTAAGTCGATTATTTTGCCGGAAATAGCCAATATAAAAAAAAAACAGACTTACCCCTTTTGCACCCCTAAATGATGGGATTTAAAAAAACTGAGAAACTACTTTCTAAAGTTAATTTTACTTAATATTTTCGTGAAAGAGCGGGATCACTAAGTCCATTATTTTGCGAGATTCAGCCGAAAATAGCCAATATACGAAAAACACATTTCACCTTCTTTTAACCCCTAAA
The DNA here is from genome assembly GCA_030704885.1 of Cynegetis impunctata. Taxonomy (NCBI): domain Eukaryota; kingdom Metazoa; phylum Arthropoda; class Insecta; order Coleoptera; family Coccinellidae; genus Cynegetis; species Cynegetis impunctata. The sequence continues at coordinate 550,033 of JARQZK010003625.1, forward strand.
TGATACAACATCAAAAAATGCAGAAAATGGTTTTTTAATAAAATTATAAGGAATATTGTAGTGGAAGAACGGAATCGCTAAGTTGATTATTTTGCCGGAAATAGCCAATATAAAAAAACAGACTTACCCCCTTTTGCACCCCTAAATGATGGAATTTCAAAAAACTGAGAAACTACTTTCTAGAGTTCATTTTACTCAACATTTTAGTGGAAGAACGGGATCGCTAAGTCCATTATTTTGCGAGAAACATCAAAAAAACACGTTTTACCCTTTTTCAACCCCTTAACGGCGGAATTTTAAAAAACCCCGTCTTAGTGGGAATCTACATGATTAGACTTAACTTCCCACCAAATTTCAGAAATTAAAAAAATATGGTTTTTGCTGTAGACTGGATTCAATTTTTCGGCTTGTATTATATATATATATATAGATTACATAAAGTGAACAAGGAAAATTCTTTAATAATTTAAAAAATTATCAAACAACTTTCCAAGGGAGCTGGTTATACGTAAAAGGATTTGAAATCCTCGAGGGAAGATCTCCAATATCATTCAATTATACAAGTTTTCAGCTTTCTAAAAAACCCTAGAAAGCTGAAATTTAGATTAATTGTTCACATTCAATCTGCACATCTTTTGCTACTGGTTTGAAAAATTTTCGCACCTCTATTTTGATCGAATTTACCCAAATGTTGAAGGTTATGTTCTGCAAAAACAACTCCAGATACCACATTTCAGCTCATTTGGTCTGAAGAGTTCACCGGAACTGCCAAAATTTAGCGAACAGAAATTAATTGAAATGCATAGGTACAACTTACAACATTTCTAAAACCTCAAAAATCGTTCAGTGGTCACTATTTTCGTGGAAAATACGACTAAAAATAATTGTATATCATCATATAATCTCAATTATTTGTATAAAAACTTACGTTTTCTTAGTGGACAAGCAGTGATGCAAGGTTCGCATGTATGTTTTTCCTTGGTTTCATTTGGATTTTCCATTAACAAGAACAGCCGATCTACTGATACCGAATGCACTTTTCGATGTGATATCTATCATTTTTGACAATTACTGGGTGCATAGAGAAGCGGAGACCTCAAATACTCCTTACTCTACAAGTAATCAAGGAATATTCTTTACTCACAATCGATCGGTAATCGATGGATTTCTAACCTTCAGAACAGTCGGGAAGCGCTTCATTACATACCTCATACTTTCCCGGCTAGCGAATCTCACTTTCCCGGCTAGCAAATGTCACTTTACCGGCTAGCTTGTATCACTTCACCTACTAGCATGGAAATAAATCAGAATTAACTCGATATTCATTTAATATTAAAAAAACTGTTTGGAATTATAAATATTAATGTTTACATTGGAATTATGATTACTACTGACCGTTAAAGCAAGACCTTGTTGCTCAAAGTTATTGAGTTTCAGAATTCGATGATGATGCCGACGTTCTAGGATTTTCAGCATGAGACAACAAATTAGCTATTTTTACTTGCCCATGCAAAGAATTCTCCACATAACCTTCAGCCACGTTACTAGATTTCCACCCCCCTAATCTTTTCATCTGTAGATTGTCTCCACCTGTATTTGCTAATAATGTCGCTGAAGCACGTCTGAAACAATATCCTGTGAACCCATTAACATTTTCTAGTTTTAAAAGGTTGCAATTTTTTTGGAAAAACTTCCGAAAGAATTATGCCCAAAAGGCTGTCGTGTAACTTTGCCAAACCTCATTTATAAGAACAACCTTTCACAGTCGATATTGTTGCGCATGTCACAATATTTTTTCACTACTTTCGTCCATTCCGGTTTTGTAATCACAAATGTACGCGAGGAATAGGTTTTGGTTATAGGAATCGTTATTATAATTCGATTTTCTAAAATTTCCAAATCATTCATTTTCATTTTTAGAAGTTCATCACACCTGCAAGTTCCGGAAATGTCAATAATCAAAGCAACCTGAAAGAAATTTGCACTTTAACATTTTCAATATGCACTAAACAAATTAAAATGTTACCTTTTGAGGGAGATATTCTATCGGAGCATCGTTTAGAAATTTATCCATGTTTGCTTCGAAAAGAACACTTGACTTTTTAGCTTTGTATCCCACATTCTGCCTTTTCAAGTATTGTCGCAATTTTGCATAATTACTGATGTCAACATTATGCCTAATATTTAAAAGTGTTCGTAGCATCGAGTACCTTGACCATAATGTACTGGCTTTATTCTGATTACTCAATTCACCGAAATAGGCAAGGAGCACAGTCTCAGAGGTGTGCAGCGCACCTTTAGCCACGCACCAGTTAATATACGTTTCATACGTATTCACACACCTTCCTCTGCTTTTCACAGGAATGAGGCCTTCGGATGCTAGTTCTGCAGCTACTCTAAGTTCTGGTGGTGTAGATTCAAATTCGCAGTCGGACATTTTTCGTTAATATTGTCAAAAATTAAATTGTAAATTATGACCAAACTGTCAGATCGAATCTATGGTTGAATCAACTAACTTTTTGTGTTGCCTAATTAATATCTACAAGTAATAATTATTATCAGAAATTGATTGTTAATGTGATAGATTGTGAGTAAAATAGTATACAAACTTCGGGGAAAATCATTCCAGCCTCACGTCTGCAGCATACCGAGGTGCTGCGCACCTCGGTATGCTACCTTGCCGTTCGGCTGTAATAGATCACTTCCCCGCTCGGTATGTAATATACTATTAATATACTAGCTACCCGGTCATACGTTGCTGCGGCTCAAAATTTTCAATACAAAATGGCGAATGCGCCACATCAACAACCCAGCCGCTCGTTCTACGAAATTAATTTTTACAGAAACTACAGCTCTGATTTTCATAATTTTTTCACATAAAAACCTTCTACATGAAAAAATACTTAAACCTGTCAAGTTTGGCGATGATCGATCCAACTGTATTGGAGTTTAGCGGTCTCATATATCTCTCACTCTAAATTGACTGAGGGAGTTAGAAATTTGTGTATAAAAAAAAACAAAAATTAGCGGATAATACCACCTTCTGAAGAAATTAAGTTGGTCACGAGTTTTTTGTTGATTTTCATTGTGAAATAGAGGAAAATGATTATGTTATTGGTTTATTTTTATGGCGATATTTGTATTAATTTTTTGTATTAATTTCAAGGTTATGTGAAAGTTTTGCAAATTTATTCTGTAGTATGGTTACTTTCTGACCTATTCTACCTATATGTAATGAAATTTTACTCTTCTTAGGGTTCCGTACCCAACGGGTAAAAACGGGACCCTATTACTAAGACGTCGCTGTCTGTCTGTCCGTCCGTCTGTCAGCAGGCTGTGTCTCAAGAACCGCGATAGCTAGACAGTTGACATTTTCACAAATTATGTATTTCTGTTGCCGCTAAAACAACAAATAGGTACTAAAAACAAAATTAAAAAAATATTTAAGGGGGGCTCCCATACAACAAACGTGATTTTTTTGCCCTTTATCTAGATATCAATAATGGCAACAGGTAGGCACTTGAAATAATCACAAAATACTCAGTTGTATTTTTACTTTAATAATAAATAATAAAATTAAAATAAAATAAATATTCAAGGGGGCATTTTTCTCTTTCTTTCGGATGTATTTTTTTTTGAATCACTATTATTGGATCTTTTATACTACTATTTCAACAGAGTACTTGGTTACTGAAGTTAGCATTTATTATTATATTTGATATCATAGAAACGTTATTCGTCAATTTCATAGATAGTTATTACATCGATATAACTGATTACATTATGTACCTACATTTTATATTTGTCTCAGATGAAAATTTGAATAATTTTGTTTAAATTTTAGCTGAGGATGATGGCTATACTGATATTATATATATATATATATATATATATATATATATATATATATATATGTTACAGCCAAAGTAATAAATCCGGATATTATATATATTATCTAGCCATTATTTATAATGTCTACTCAATTTAGATAAAGTGATAATTGACACAGAATTAATCACATTAACTAGCAATTATATATAATATCATCGAAGACTTGGATAATGTAATAAAACAAGTAGGGAAAGGTGAAGATTATGAAATTATATTTCAGTTTGCCTTAAGCATACCTAACTATATGTATAGCAATATTATAGGTACTGTTATTTGAAAAGAAATAATTATAATGTTTTTTTAAAAAATCAAAATAACATTGTCATAGATGATGATATCACATTAATTAACATTGTTATAAAGTTATTTAACTTTAATTTATAAAGTAAATTTAAAGCTCACTAGCTATGAGAGAAATTTAAAAAAACACATAGATCAAAACAAGTATTTGGTATCACTCTTAAAAGACTACAATAATAAAATATTTAACACGAACTGCAATGAATTAACTGAGTCATACATAATTATTATTTATTCTTACAAGTAAGGCTCTTATAACATTTTGAGTTACACATGAGGTTTTACTTTTTACATTTACACCTATTAGAAACGCATTCTCCAGTACAGTTGCAATGATGCGACTCTTTTTTTGCACATTCTCTGATAGTAACTTTATATTGGTGAACGATATCAACTGTAATAAACGTTTCTTTGCAGACAGTGAACTGATTCCTTGTGTAAAGTTGATTTAGAATCTCATGCTTAGTATCTAACTTATACATACCTTCTGTCTCCTGAGAAATTATAACAGCCATAATGTTTCCATCATCGGCTTTAGCGCGGTCTACATCAGAAATTTTTACCACTACATTATAGCCTGTATTAGCAGCAGGATATTTTATCGAAGATAGAGCTAACATTTTATCTGCTTGCTTTTAAAGAGATTGTCGAACTAATTTTCTGATATTTCCAATATCTTGTTTCTTTTTATCGAGAGCAATTACTATTTTTTGGTCACTTTGCATTATATTCGACGGATCTGTAGTATTTTCTTGGTTTTCGGTCGCGTTATCAGGTTTTACTGTCAGGTTATCTGGAATTTCATTTTGCGAATCAGTGTTGAAAATTGTAGTATCGCTTTTTATTTCTTCATCTTCATTAATCACAACGTCGGTAATATTGGGTTCGGTTTCCCTCTCCTCATTCACCTGGTTTTCGTCTTCATTCAATATAGGTTCTAGCTCTTCTTCTGTTGACAGTTCAACTAGCGCATCTTTAGGAAGACTATTTAATCCGACTTTAGCTTTACAGCCAAACATCATTGCTTCGTAAGGGCCACGATTTATCCCTGCGTGATACGCTCTGTTCTTCATAAATTGAATGAAGCGTAATCCTTCAGACCATTTCTTCGTGTTGTTAGATTCCAGCCAAGTACAAAGCATCTTCTCTACGTCTTGGTTAGCGTCCCACTATGCAAATAATTGTTACAGTCACGTTGATTTAATATCACATTGTGCTAATGTTCTTCCCTTTTTTCCTCTTGTTTTCATCACATGCACATCTTCACAACCGCTTATGCCCAGCTTAGGGCTGTTAACTTTTGTGATGTTAAAACTGAACTTCTCAGCGATGTTAAAGCGCTGCCTTTTTACATTACTGTGATGTTACTAGAACTTCCTCAAAAGGAAGTCTTTATAATGAACTAAAAGCAACATTTCTGTTACATTCAGGAATGCCTTTTAACATCTAGTAAATGTTGATGCAATGTCTATGAAACAACATCTTACCAATGAACTGAATGCAACATTTCAAAAACGATACAGTATATTCTTTTAGATGTTGTATGTATATTATTTAAACCTCTGAATAATATACCTCAAACATTCTATATTACATCCTATAGATGTTTCTGCAAACACACGGTGAACAACTAAAAACGCCGGCTGCCGGCCATATCTCAAAAAAGAATCATGATTCAACTTAAAAAAAATACCTCAAGGAAAATGAACCTGAAAAATATTTTTGTGTTACTAAAATATCCGCTAGGGAATGGAAAGAACACTTAAAAACATATAATAAGGTGATTATCACCAAGAAAGAAAAACTAAAGGTATCCTAAATATACAATCATAAAGATTTCAAAAGTTGCATTTTTAGGTCACCTTTTGGTATATGTCTTTTTTGGAGATAATCACAGTATTATGATTTTGAGTGCTCATTCCACCCCTAGTGGATATTTTAGAAACTCATAAATATTTTCTAGCGATTTTTCTTTCCAAAAGGTAATGTTTTTTATTTGTACCAATATTCTTTTCTGAGATGTGGCCTACAGCCCTTCTTAGTTGTTCACCCTGTACATTCAAAATCAAAAAGCAATAGAAGATTTAAATGGTATATTAACTATTGATAAATAGAACACTGAAAATAAAAATAAAACAAATCCAGCCTTAAAATAAATATCTTGTCCAGAAAAAGAAATCCAACCTAAAAACAAATATCCTGTCCGGGAATCCAACCCAACCTAAAAAAATATAATAGTATAAGCATATTACATAACAAGTGTGGAAAGTGATATATGACACATCTTAACAAAAATTGAATTTGTGTGCAACTGTATAATATCAAGCTGTAGTTGCTATAACCTAACACGATTTAAAACTGAATTGATAAAGATTACTGATACCTTATGGCTGGTTTACGAAATATTTATAAGAATAATTGTTTAATATTAAAACTATAAAAATTTCAAACTATCAAAACTTTACGAAACGTTACGGTATATCCCTCCACCCGGAATTTCAATGTTGAATAGCCGATTAAAGTATTAAAATGAGTATATTTAAGTTTTAATAATTATGATTTTGGAATAAGTACTTACCGATAACTGTTGTTCGTCCATTATAACAAGAAAATGCTTTTACTGAAATAAAACCGCGAAACTGAAAACGACGCTGCCACCACTTATAACCTACTTGCACGCCACGATCCGCCATTATATCATGCTTGTCATTATTTTTTCCGTCTTCTGTTTTCTTCTTTTTTATAATTTTATGAATCATTCAAACAGCTTACCCAGTCGCAGGAAGTTACTAAAGAGTAGTTCGAAAGTTGTAAAAGTAACTACAAAATGTGATCATCTCAGGAACATGTTAATTTATAATATTTTAGTAATGTTCTGTATGTAACATTAGTGAGACCTATACAAATTAACATCGTATGGATGTTTCCTCAAAGAAGTTGCTAAAAAGAAGTTCATAGGATGTATATATCACTGCGAATTCAAGTAGTATTGTGTAAATCTAAAATATGTTTTAATTACATAACATGGATGTTAATGAAGTTGCTTATAAAATTTAAACATTTAGGAGATATCTTTTTAACGTTTTAAATAAACATCACGAAAAGTCTCTAAAAAGAACATCACAAAATAGACTTATGATGTTTCTTGTTCAGTGGGGTTTCAACAGACTCTTGCGATTGAGAGTGTCGGGGTTTACCATGTACGATTTTTAATTCCGGCCACATCGCACAGACTTCTTTGACCACTTTGTTAGCAAATTCCCTACCATTATGGCTTTGCAGAATACTAGGCGCTCCGAATGTAGTAAAAATGTCTAGTAAATGATAAGCTACCTCATCTGCTCGCTTGCTTTTCTTTTTTTTGTCAGACAATCTTGATACACCATGATGAATTTATAATCACCAACACCTTGTGATTGCATGTCTATAAGATTAACTTCGCACCTTGAATTGAGCTCGTTGCTGATAATCGGTTTTACAATAAGATCTTTTTTTGGCAAACTTTTTTTTCTGACAAGATTCACACAGATTCAAATACACTGTGACGAGTTCAGCAGTTACATTTTTATATATCAATTTTAACTATTTCATCATTTTGACTCTACCACCGTGTCCAATACTAATATGACAGCCGTTCTTCGATTCTTTTACTTTTAAAAGTAAAGGCAAATATTGATCATTTGTAAAAACCTGATTATTTTTTCCTTTACTAGCAATAAGTACAGTGATAGTTTCATAGAAACGTTTTTTCATTTCATCTGCCATCATCAGACACTGTACGAATGGGGGGCGACCTCTCATTTCAAAACCCCTTCCAGCGGAAGGGGTAACAAGTCAAATAGACCGTATTTATTACTTTGGCTAACTTTGATTCGCTATTATGAATAATATCCGGATGAAGTTATTAATTTATCACATTGTCTAGTCAATTCTGCTATTATATATAATGACCAGTCATTATATATAATATGTATAATAGCTATTTAATCACTATGACTGTAACATATATATATATATATATATATATATATATATATATATATATATATATATATATATATATATATATACACTCTTCATTTTACCGGCAAACCAAAAATATATCTCATAAAGAAGCTTAGAATTCAAAGAGACAGCTTCACGTACATATTTTGCTTGTAGTATCATCGGTTTAGTTATTTTTTAGCCATTTATCACGTGTATAGAGCTATTAATATATGTAATTTTGAGTTCAAATGGAGAGTAAATATCGATCACCTTTCTTTACACAACCCCAGGACCGGGAGATAATACGAAGAAGCAGACTAAACTTGAAATCTGAAAAAGAAAATTAATTATTGAAAATGAAGGGAGAGGTGCACAAATGAAGAAATATAAGAGCTATATGAGTATGCAACAAAAATCGAATTCATTCGATCTAAAAATGTGCAGTGGCTATAAGTCTACCTGGAACGAATGGAACAGAGATGTCAAAAAAGTACCAGAAGGGAGGAAAAAGAGAGGAAGACCTAGAAGAAACTGGAAAAGAAGTAGTAATCCAGGATATTGCCGGAAAGGAAATAAGGGTCTTGATAAATTCTAGAAAAATGCAATTTTAACGCTTCCATCTTTATATTTACTTGAATCTGAGTGCTTGATTCATAAGTATTTTCATGCCGTACCCTTGGTGTCACAGCACGGGTATTCCACCAGATCTTCGGGACATCATGTTTACCTACCTATTCCTGTTAAAAATAAGCCCATAATATTGAATATTATGAGCTTATTTTTAACACACCCACTAGCACAAAATATTCTATATTTCAACAATCCCTAAAAGATTCACAAACTTATAATGTTTCTCAGAGCACAAACTTTTAGTAAGAATATCAGCAGGCATTTCAGCTGTCTGTAAATATTCAATATTAATCAAGTCATCATTAATAGCTTCTCTAATAAAGTGATATCGTATATCGATATGTTTTGATCTCTTATGAAAAGTTGGATTTACAGCCAACCTTTGTGCACTTTGATTATCGTTAAACAAAATTACAGGATCACAACTACCAAATAATTCAATACAAAGATTTCTACAATAGAATGCCACTTTAGCAGCTTCCGAGACTGCCATGTATTCGGCTTCCGTGCTTGAAAGTGCAACGGTTCTCTGCTTTCTGCTCTCCCAAGATATAGAAGAACCGGAAAGTTTGAAACAAAATCCTGTAAATGACCTATCATTCCTATCACTAGCCCAATCAGCATCAACAAATCCTTGCAGTCCAATGATATCTTTATAAAACTTTAAACCAAAGGTTTTAGTTTCCTGTAAATATCTAAGTACCCGTTTAGCTTGTCTCCAATGAGACTCATCATAGCACGAATTGAACTGACTCAAATAACTTACAGTATGCATTAAATCAGGTCTGGTTAAAACAGCTAAATACATTAGACTACCTATCAATTGTTGATACGGAATGTCTGTTTTACAAACTTCTGCCTTTTCAAGGTTTATGTTGGGTTCCATAGGAGTTTTTATTCCTTTACAGTTTAACATATTGAACCTTAACAAAACTAAATTTGATTTTACTACGTTTATTATCACAAAATATTTTGAAAAATATAACACTGCGATTGCAATTTCGGTCACTAGACCATCATCGGGCAGATTGAGTTAAGAACTGAATACAAAATAATTAAAGATTTGCGCTTACGGGTGGGAAAGGATTATTGCAGGTACCTAAATAGACAAGAGGAACATATTTCAAGAAGGGCTAATCGAGTGAATTTCACAAATTGGTACAATACAATGTTCTTAGAAAAGTCATTATTGTTTAAATACACTAAATATAGGAGAATATATCAAGTCAATCTGGTCGTTCAGCAAGATATCTTTTGCATTATTATTGAGTTTAAAAATTTGATTTGAAAATTATCTATTTGTGGAAATGGGTGGTGGTTTTCACGGCAATGATTTGAAAACGTTGAATCCGTTTCATTTTTCAAAAAAGATTGTTGGTGTTCTTTAAATCTTGTCTTGAACGATCGACCAGTCTGACCTATATATACTCCTTTACATACAGGACAAATCAACTTATAAACTCCTGAACTTTCAAATTTTGAAGTGATATCTTTGGCATTGAATAAAAATCCTGAGAGTTTTGTCTTAGGTTTGAAAGCAATTTTAATATTACATTTAGGTATGACATTAGCAACTTTTTCTATTAGAGGACCAAAATATGTCAAAGATGTGAATTTTTCCGATTTTTCTACTTCGGAAAAATTCACGACCAGATTGACTTGATATATTCTCCTATATTTAGTGTATTTAAACAATAATGACTTTTCTAAGAACATTGTATTGTACCAATTTGTGAAATTCACTCGATTAGCCCTTCTTGAAATATGTTCCTCTTGTCTATTTAGGTACCTGCAATAATCCTTTCCCACCCGTAAGCGCAAATCTATAATTATTTTGTATTCAGTTCTTAACTCAATCTGCCCGATGATGGTCTAGTGACCGAAATTGCAATCGCAGTGTTATATTTTTCAAAATATTTTGTGATAATAAACGTAGTAAAATCAAATTTAGTTTTGTTAATCAATATAAATAAAAATATATTAATATATATTAATATATAATTATTAATATTATAATAATTAAAATAAAATAAATAATGGATTGAGAGTGTAGGATACATATTATGTACACATGTAAATTGTATAAACAATATTAACCATGTACATTAACTTATATTTGTAAACTAATACTTTTTTTTTTTTTACCTCGAGGGACCTACAGTTTAACGCCGGTTCCGAACGGCCAATGGGCTTGTAAACGATGTACATTACCCAACAATTAATCTTTATAATTAGAACCACTAAATTCCGGACATACACAACACCCAAGAGCAAGGTGGGACTCGAACCCACATCCTCGACTTACAAGCGGTACGCCTTACCGCTGGTCTACCGAGGCCTCTAAACTAATACTTGGACGGACCGGAATTCGGTCCCGCTGACCTGACTTTTTCTAACCTTACTAACCTAAGGTCCCTGTGAGCAGGTAGTCCCTTCCGCAGGTAGCGAGACCGAATTCCGAAACACCGTAATACTTACGTATTTACGCTGGGCTACCGAGGGAGGCCTCGGTAGCCCAGCGGTAAGGTGAAATGCCTTCTACCGTTTGTATACCGAGGATTGTGGGTTCGATTCCCACCTCGCTCTTGGGTGTTGTATATGTCCGGTTTTCAGTGGTTAATAATAATTAAAAAATGTTGGGTAATGTACTCAGATTACAAGCCCATTGGCCGTTCGGAACCGGCGTTAAACTGTAGGTCCCTCGAGTTAAAAAAAAAAAAAAAATACAAAATAATTAAAGATTTGCGCTTACGGGTGGGAAAGGATTATTGCAGGTACCTAAATAGACAAGAGGAACATATTTCAAGAAGGGCTAATCGAGTGAATTTCACAAATTGGTACAATACAATGTTCTTAGAAAAGTCATTATTGTTTAAATACACTAAATATAGGAGAATATATCAAGTCAATCTGGTCGTTCAGCAAGATATCTTTTGCATTATTATTGAGTTTAAAAATTTCTAATGATTCTAAGTAAGTAAGTTTGGTTCCTTTCGGTAATTTGTGCATGATTTGAAAATTATCTATTTGTGGAAATGGGTGGTGGTTTTCACGGCAATGATTTGAAAACGTTGAATCCGTTTTATTTTTCAAAAAAGATTGTTGGTGTTCTTTAAATCTTGTCTTGAACGATCCCTGGAACTCCAAAACTTTACGGATTAATAAAAAACCACAAAGAAAATAGCCCAATACGACCTGTAGTTTCTCACATAAATAGCCCAACGTATAAATTAGCCAAAGATCTGAATTTCACATTCAGAAAATTAACTAATTTCACTCCAAAATATACAGTAAAGAACTCTGTTGATTTAGTACAGAAGCTGAAAAACTTTGTAACTCCTGCTAACTCTTTTCTTGTTAGCTTCGATGTTGATAATATGTTCTCCAATATACCAGCAGATGAGTGTTTACCACTTGTCTTAGATATTTTGCAACAATCCACTATGGATATTATTAAAATAAATGATATCATTTTCTTATTAGATATATGTCTTAGTCAAAATTACTTCCAGTTTGATAACAAAATTTTTGAACAATCTAGTGGGCTGGCTATGGGTTCCCCCTTAAGTCCGCTTATTGCAGACATTTTCATGTCACATATAGAGAACATAATATTCAATTCTACAAAAGCATCGCATATAAGTTTTTGGCATAGATACGTTGATGATGTAATTGCTTGTTTTAAGGGCACCGCCAGACAATTAGATCAATTTTTGAATTATATTAATAGCATTCACCCAAATATAAAGTTCAAAATTGAAAAAGAATTGGATCGACATATAAACTTCTTGGATTTAACTATCTTTCATAATAATAATACTTTGAGTTTCGATATATATGGAAAACCAACCTTCACGGATATATGTATTCCGTCGGATTCAAATCATCCTCTTTCCCATAAACATTCAGCTTTTAATTCAATGATCCACTGAGCGTTTTCAATTCCATTATCCGTAACAAATTTAGCGAAAGAAATTTCGACTATAAAACTAATTGCGTCAAATAATGGTTTTTCATACAAGTTTGATAGATAAAATGATAAACAAGAACGTAATCAACTAGCGTACAACAGCATATATCCCAATTAAAAGTAGAAAAAATCGGAAAAATTCACATCTCTTTAACATATTTGGTCCTCTAACAGAAAAAGTTGCTAATGTCATACCTAAATGTAATATTAAAATTGCTTTCAAACCTAAGACAAAACTCTCAGGATTTTTATTCAATGCCAAAGATATCACTTCTAAATTTGAAAGTTCAGGAGTTTATAAGTTGATTTGTCCTGTATGTAAAGGAGTATATATATAGGTCAGACTGGTCGATCGTTCAAGACAAGATTTAAAGAACACCAACAATCTTTTTTGAAAAATAAAACGGATTCAACGTTTTCAAATCATTGCCGTGAAAACCACCACCCATTTCCACAAATAGATAATTTTCAAATCATGCACAAATTACCGAAAGGAACCAAACTTACTTACTTAGAATCATTAGAAATTTTTAAACTCAATCTCATCATCTGCCCGATGATGGTCTAGTGACCGAAATTGCAATCGCAGTGTTATATTTTTCAAAATATTTTGTGATAATAAACGTAGTAAAATCAAATTTAGTTTTGTTAATCATGTTAAATTATCACGTAGTAACGACGGATTCCATCAACTATATATTGAACCTTTTTAAAATTTGGGTTACATACTGTTCTTGGTCCAAGGTTATAACATTATTTACCCTATCATAATATATGGTCTCAAGCAAGCCTCAAGAGCTTGGTATGAAAGAGTAGATGTTTTTCTGAAAAAATTAGGCTTTTGCAAATCTAAGTTAGAACCATGTCTATTTACTAAACGTAATGGAAATTACAAAAAAGTCCATCATTTATAATGCTAAGAAAATTTACAATCACCTTCCAGAGGAATTAAAATCTATAACTTCCTTAACCAATTTTCGAAAACGAACAAAATCTTATTTTCTTGATAGACCTTATTACTCTATAGAGGACTACTATTCTGAGCATTGATCGATTGATATGACCAAATTGAATGACACAGGCATCAGCATCGATTGAGGAGGATTTGACACTCTGGGTTCTATTGTGAAGATTGTATTTTTTATGGAAATGTGGTGTGATTTTTATTTCTAGGTATTACATTGTTTAGTTTGTATATTTTTTGATTGATGTGTGTTTATTTTTATATTTTACATCATTTAGTTACTATATTTTTCGCTTTGTCAATAACATGTATAATTTTGAGACAATAAAGCATATTTGATTTGATTTGAAAAAAGTTGCAAGTGACCGAGACAAGTGGAAGAAACATATAAAGCTATAGGCCCAAAGGCCTGATTATTTCTTCACAGCCTATATCTAATATATGTAATAGAGAAAGCTTAAATCAGTTGTTTTTTATTTTCTTACTTCAAAGATATTCCAACAGGCATTATTAGTTCAGTATCAAAAATTTTATGATCATTTTGACGGTTTCTTTCGACCTTTTATGACTTCTTCAATTTTTCATTTATTTCAGGCTGCCTTGAATATGGCTACAAAATCACTGAGTGTTGATTTGAAGAACGATGGAATATTGGTAACTTCTCTTCATCCAGGATGGGTGAAAACCGATATGGGAGGACCTGGAGCACCATTGGAGATAGAAGACAGTGTTTCACAGATTGTTAAATTTGTAAAAAACTTAAATGAATCGCATAATGGAAAATATTATCAATTTGATGGAAAAGAACTTCAGTGGTGATTGGGAATGATAATAAATTGTTTTTTTATTTCAAATAATGAAGAGATTAAAATTATGCACTTTTACATAACTTAGTTTTAATTAAATACAATGAAAAGATTTTTGATCTCGAAGAAAATTCAAGAATGTATTTTACAAAGTGAATTTGTTTTCCTAAATAATTATATGTACCTATATCAATTCACGGAACTAGTGAGACATCTCGTGGGAGAAACTGGTATCAGTTCGTGAGAAAATTTAATTGCCTACCTTTTATTGTTTATGTGTGGAATCTGTATCATTTGTACCCTTAACATTCGAGATTTGCACATAAACACATAATGTACTTTATCATTATTATTTGATCCATCAATTTTTTTTCCAGATGTGATCAGCTTTCAAAAACCTTTCTACTTCCATATTTCTTTGTTCTGGGATAATTTTCACCCTCCCAACTGCTATTAAGTTAATTATCTTTTAAACAAGAATACGACATAACATAATTATTTGAACTGTCATCACGAGTATTCGTTTAGACCACGCCCATTTGTCTAATCCCAATATCATTTGTTTGTTAGTTAATTATATAATAATTAACTTTGTGAACAACTATTGACTAGTATAGCTGAATATCTTAAATTTCTAACTCCTACAATAAAAAACGCAATGGTAACAAATTAATTTAATTGAACAAAATAAATAAATAAATGAACACTTATTCAACTTAAACCTATAAGAAATTAATTTAATTTCATCCTTATCTACAACCTAACCATTCATTCTTGGTTAATCTAGGCGAATCCTTGGAAACTATAATCTTTTCATTATCAAATTTCCAGTAGTGATCATCTTTGAAAAAATATGTTTTTTCTGAAACAAAGAAAGAAATAAGTACTTGTTTCGTTATTTACATTGAAATGTAATTAATTACATTTATGTCTGCGTCTTAGTGATATTTTATCATATGAAATTTTAGTTTATAGAGCTACACTTCAAAAATAAAGTTCTATCCAACAAACGCTCTAAGTACGATGGAGAGTCTTACCATCTGTCCACGTCATTGAGCCATCTAGGTTTTTCGGAACTCCTCTCCATCTTTCTATGTGAGCTGGATATCCTGGATCTACTGTCTTGTTGCCCTCATCGTATTTCCAGAATCTGTCGGCTTTGTACAAGTATGTTTTGCCTTAAAACAAAACGAAATATGTTTCAAATCATTCCAGATAACACAACTTTCAAAATAATTCAACTTGTATGGGCGAATAGAATAGGCGCACGTAAGTGTGTGATACCTAAATACAAATATTAACATACCAAATTTATCTACTACTTACGATGTTTGATTAAAGGTTAGTGTTTTGTTCTTTAACAACCAAAAAAAAAACATAAAAGAAATGATCGGGATACAAATTGAAGAAAAATTTATCAATTCTAAAACAGACATTGAGAATTTCATGTATACATTCATCAAAAGTAATAGTCCATAATATGATTCTTCCCAACCACATGCTCAGCAAGGGCACACGACACAATCACAAGAGCGATTGTGGCAGAAGAAAACTGTCGTGTGCCCTTCCTGAGCATGTGGTTGGGAAGAATCATATTATGGACTATGATAATGTGAAGATTCTCTGCATTGAAAATAACTATCACAAGAAAGTTTTCAAGGAAATGTTCTATATTAATAATGACAAAAATAGCATTAATAAGAGAACTGATCTTAACAACCTTAGTAGCATGTATAATTACATTATTAAGTTGGAACAGAATTGTTTTTCCAGACCATAGGCTCATCGTGTTGCAAGTTATATTTTTTCAATATTTTTTCAAAATTTGTAAGATACTTTTGACTTTTGATTTGTAGGGTCGATAATTTTTTGTTTCCCGAACGCACCATCGGTTGTTTTTTGTCATTTCGGTTGATTGCTTGTTTGGAAATTTATCAAGAATGTACACTCCACATTGGTGGTGTTGGTATTTCTCCAACATGAATTCGTCTGTTTCACCTTAGTTGCATAGTAGCCGGAGTATGCAGTGGAATGTTTGTTTTTTCATTGCTTTTCATTTTATATTACTGTAGTCCTAGAAAGCAGATTTTGTCTAGACTACAAGTAAAATTGTAGAATTGAACTTGTGACTAATTTTTTAAAATTAGAGCAAAATTTAGCCCATTTGTTAGCCATTTAGAAACAGTAACATTTGTTCATTGAACTATTAAAAAAGTGTGTTGCAGTTATTATTTAGTTGTAAAAAATTATTATAAAAAAACTCTTTTCAAAATTTTCACACCATACTCTTTCGGTTAAATAATTTTAGTTTTCTTTAAATTTTATTTGGACCGTGTCCCGTTTTATGTTGATATATCGACTATTGTCAATTATTGTAAGAAGATCACCTATTTGTTCTGTGGTTTAGTTTCCGCGTTCTCAGAGTTGACGTCGACCATTTTGTTAGTCTGGTTTCCTGTAGATAGCAAGATGGGAAAGTACGGATTATTGAAAATTAGATTTTTATTCTTGTAATGGAGTTTTACTTATGTGACGAAGTTGTACCCATCAGCTCGTTCTGTTCTTCGTTTTATACGTGTTTTTTCAAAATTTATATAACCTCAACGTTAGTAAGTTATCTTTAACTTTTTGTGAATGCTGTTGTAAATCTAAATCTGTTCTTTTATTATAGATGTCTTGATAAAGGAAATAAACATTTCCGAAAGCTCGACCATATGACAAAGAGTATTCTTTAACCTAGCCCAACAATTATTCTGACTGCAACCTCAAAATATTCAAATACATTTTATATATTATAAATATATATATATATATATATATATAGATATATATATATATATATATATATGTATATATATATATATATATATATATATATATATATATATATATATATATATATATATATATATATATATAC
>JARQZK010003625.1:572500-657500 GCA_030704885.1 Cynegetis impunctata
TATTAGCTCATATACATATATCTTCATTATGGTTCAGCAGTTTTTGCTGTGGTAACTCATATATATTTTTTGTGAGTTTATTTTATTATTTTTAATTGTCAAATTTGTATCAAAGAAGGCCATAAGGCTCTTCATTTTCGTTTTAAATTTATAATTCACATACCCATTATCTGTTTTCTGTGTTGTAGTTCTTTCAGTGTGAGGGTACTCCTTAGTAACGGGATGAGTGGTTGATCTACTTTGGTACCTTGTGGTACTCTCTGTTTGCGGTCTGGTACGATAGGTGGTTCTAGTAGATGCCATTTCACTTGTAGTTTCTTCTTTTATAGGCCTTGCAACTGAAAAATTATTGATATATAAATAAAGCACTTCATTTCCTCGATTTGTAATAATAAGAATATCTAATCTGAAAGGGATATATTGAAGGACATACACTTTCAGTGGAAGATAGATTGAGCTTGAAAAAGGATATCTTAGAGGAAATACACATTGAGTGGAAGATAGATTGAGCTTGAAATCTACTCAGAAATTTTTCTCATTTCGACCCTCGAAATTTGGCCCCAATGTCGTTACAATCATTTCGTAATGTAGAAGACTTTGGGTAATTCAGTTCAAGTGTTAAATCTCTTCTGAAAGATGCACGAATAAGCTGGAGTTGTAGATCGAAGACAACAATAACTATGTTCACATACGCCTCTATCAGATAAGAACCAAATCACCAATTACTCTAAAGCAAACACAAGTCAGTATGTGATGATTCATCATATACGCTGGCATAAGATGAATGCTTTGTAAAAAGTCAAGCAAAGCTATAACCGAAGGCTGATACCCATCATGGCTCTTTCCTTAGCGTTCTGGCTTACCCTTAGTCTATTGATGCTTGGTGCCGTCACCGTCATCGTCTCCAGCCCATACGTCATGCGTTTTTCCGGTCATGACGTATGGCCTGGAGAAGGGTAAGCCAGAGAGATATGGAAAGAGCCATGATGGGTATCAGCCTTCGTGACCATATTAGAAACGAGGACATTCGTCGATAAACAAAAGTGATTGACATAATCGAGAAAATATCAAACGCTAAATGGTCTTGGGCAGTACACTTAGTCAGACAACCAGAGAAAAGATGGGCAAAGGATTATAATGTTGGAGACCACGCATAACGAAATGCGCAGTTGGTCGACCTCCTAAAAGATAGACCGACGACATCCGAGCCATAGCCGGTACAAACTAGATGAAGAGAGCACAAAACCGGAACGATTTGAAGAATTTGAGGATGGCCTACATCCTGCAGTGGATAGATAACGGCTGATGAAGATGAATATATGACTTCTGCTGGTTCCATAGATAATCCAGCTGCATTAACAACAAAGCAAGTTTACCATAATTAAAAAAGCATAACGGGGCGAAGCTAGCAGCTTTTTATATCATTTAGATCAGATGTTTGCACATGTTCCAGGATACTTAGAATTGGAACCACTGCAGGCTCAAACAAAGAATTGAACTGAACGTATCAATAGTAGTCGCTGATATATCATTGAAAGAATCTCTTCTGTCAATACCGGATTGCAGTTCATATGACTTGTTACTCGTTGCTTTAATTGTTGAAGTTTATAGTTATGTTGAAATTCTGTTGCACCCTTATTGTGCCTGTATGAAATGTTGTCGAATACTCACTGTATAATTGATACATAGCCATAATATCGTCGTGGCCGAGCTGGAATGTCTCATCAGTTCCCCTATAATAAGGAAACATTACTGAAGTTGGATCGTTTGAATGTCCAAGGCCAAGAGAATGTCCTAATTCGTGTAATGCCACCGCGTAGAAATCAGTTCCTGGAACAATAACAATTTAAGTTCAGAAATAAATTACGAAGCAAGTATGACCATGCAATGATCAAGGGATGGTGGTGGGTTCCTTACCACTGTCTAGTTCTTCTTGAGGCGTTGTCTCGACCCAGTCTTCGTCGTCATCAAAATGGATGTCACCACCAATGCTCGACCCTTCGTTTGGAAAATATGCGTGGGCTAAGGTGAAGCCAGGTCCATCGAATGGAAACCTGGAAAAAATCGTGTCCAAGTTGAGATTTATGCCCCCCTTTTTATTAAACTTCGCATGTTCAGTCTGTATACCTCTATGAGCTAGAGGTATTCATTTATATACTTATTCATTCACTCTTCCATTGATTGATTTATTTATTTATTCATTCACTCTTCATTTAATTTATTATTATATTAATTTAATTATTGATTCTTCTTTTGATTACTCTATTTATATTTATATTGGTTTATCTGTTTCATCAAACTAAGCAGTTGTTAAACATGTCTTTCACATTCACATTATACAGTCAAACAATTCAAAATTACAAATTTGATGTCATGAATATACAAATAGAAAATAACCAATCAGACAAATTACAAATTTGATTTCATGAATATACAAATAGAAAATAACCAACCAGACAAAATCTTGGAAACAATAATGGACAATACAACATAACTAATCGGACAAATATGATACTTTAGTTCATTGTTAGTTATCTATCAGCTTGATATGTGTTACATTTTAAGAAAAATTAAGAGCTAAAACAAAGGTTTCGTTGTATCAAAAATATTTGTTACTTACGGATCATTGTGTACCCCCCTTGCAAAAGAAACTATGATGTCCGCATCAAGGGTATTTTTGCGTGAAAATCTCAACCCACCATATGCTCCCCAAGTTTTCAATGCTTTCGCAATGAGCCTAGCTACCTTTTCTTCTCCTAAGCGAGAAGACCAATTCGCTATGCTGGAAAAAAAAATGTATATGTCTCCCGGTCGAGATGTTTAGTTTATTTCACTTACTTATAAGTGACATGTCTCTTATTCCATCCATCTGAGCCAAACGTGAATCTTTTCGACCTTTTTCCTCGAATGATATCCGGATTTCCACAACGAGGTGATACCATCAACTGTAGAGTGAGTGGAAATGTTTACTATATAATAATAGAACAATCGAAATTTTATTACTATTCAATGAAAAATATAAGGGGAGTTTAACGATTTTCACATTTTTAAATTGCGATAAAATATATGTAGGTCGGACACAGAAATTTGAAAAAGGATTACTAAACACATGCAGGTGAAGTTACATAATTCATAACGAAGATTCAATATATGCTAGACATTTAATAAAGAAGAAACATGACTTCAATTCGTATTTCGAAATTCTACATCTCGGAACAAAAGGTTCAAAATTAAATCTTATGGAAACTTTACAAATTAATAGGCATAAAAATTCCCAGAAGTTACTTAACCAATTGGATGTGAACAGCTCTCCTCTTCTTAACCTTTTCAATGAATAAAGGTAGTTTGTTCTTAGAATCCCAGAATGGATTTCCCAAATTTATAATAATTGTACTTTGCAAACCTTGCATTAGATATTTTAGTTTTAGTTTGAAATTCGCACACCTGAAGAAGCTGTAGTGTCAGCGCAACGCGTTGTGCAACTGTTGTTGTTTTATTATATGTGAAAATCGTTAAACTCAGAGTTTCATTTCTCGAACATGTTATATTTGATATTTATCAAACTGGCATCGATGGCTTTAGAAAGAAGCTCATAGTAAAGCTTTAAAGAAAATAAAATTCATGAGCAGTAGAGCTCCATCACTAAGGTCGTATTTTTCGAGAGAAATCCATCGAGTCGAGTTGCGGTTCTAACGAATTGAATTATATTTTGAAAAAACACATTACACCGAATTTATTTTCATTATGTTAAAATACTGAATTTATTTTCAATAACTTAAAATACTGAATGTATTTTCAATAACTTAAAATACTTAATTTATTTTCAATAACTTAAAATACTGAATATATTTTCAATGAGTTAAAATACTGAATTTATTTTCAATAACTTAAAATACCGAATTTATTTTCAATAACTTAAAATACTGAATTTATTTTCAATAACTTAAAATACTGAATATATTTTCAATGAGTTAAAATACTGAATTTATTTTCAATAACTTAAAATACCGAATTTATTTTCAATAACTTGAAATACTGAATTTATTTTCAATAACTTAAAATACTGAATATATTTTCAATGAGTTAAAATACTGAATTTATTTTCAATATTTTCTACCAATAATGCATATATGTAATCCAAAATTAATTGACAATATAATAAATAAAAAGAATTTCAATTTAGCAATCAAACAAGTTTTTCCGCTATCCAACGATGTTGAAAATAAATTCAGTATTTTAACTTAAACTAACTAGGCCAATTTATAAAAAACAATAAATCAAAAACAGATAAACTCTCACAATCGGGTGTCTATAAATTATGATGTGGAGATTGTAACAAAATATATATATATATAGGTAGAACAATAAGAGAGATTGTAACTATTCCAATCATTTGCTAGATGAGAATCTTTCATTCAATGAAGATTTCCATATTTTACATAGAGAGAATAAAGGATTGAAATTAAACTTCTGGGAAGCCCTAGAAATTAACAGGAATAAGAATTCTGATCCGTTATACTGAACGACCAAATTGACGTATATCATTCTCTACACCTAAATATGTTTTATACCTTATGTACTTCGAGCAAGTTTTCTGGAAGGATTACCTACCCTCCACTTTAATTTAATTTCTTGTTGTAATCGTTTTTCCCTAGGTACCAAAAATTTTATGTAAAACTAAGATACAAAGATTTCACTATTTCATTCTATCCGAAGAATCCACCGTGTGGTAAAACGTCGCGTCATAGAGTCAGATATAATAACCGTTAAATTCAAACATGTGTTTTTCTAATTATATAAAAAACATCAGATTTTACAGTACGCATTCTAGATTCTAAAGATTATTATTTAGTAATTTCTGTAATAATAGGAGATGCTAAATGGGGATTTACTCTAGCGTCGTTGGAACCTTTTGGATTATGAAGATAAGATGCTAAAACGAAAAAAAGGTTATATGATGTATGACATTTCACTGGGGCGGAAAACGTGTGCAGATCTTCAAAAATGTAAAAAAATCGTCATATAGACATACTCGAGCGCGTCAGATATTTATAGTCTATACACCCTACATAGTCTCTGATAACGAAGGTAAGTTAATCTGCCGGTTTGCATGGTGGGGGTGACCGTACGAGAATAAAACTCATCATCATCATCATCAATCAGCCCTGTGCATCCACTGCTGGATATAGGCCTCCCCCATCTCTGCCCACTGTCCTCTATTCTGAGCGCTCTGCATCCAGTTTGTGGTTATTCTTTTGATATCGTCCGTCCATCGCGTGGGAGGTCTTCCCCTGTTTCTCTTGTCAGCCCTTGGTCTCCACTCGAGCAGCCTCTTTGTCCAACGTCCATCTGTCATGCGGGCCACATGTCCAGCCCAGTTCCACTTGAGCTTTGCCACCTGGTAGATAACATCCGTGACTCCTGTTCTCGCCCGTAGTTCCTCATTTCTAACGTGGTCACGAAGTGACACCCCGAGCATCGATCTTTCCATCTTGCGTTGTGTTATTCTAAGCTTCTTAGCAGATGTGACTGTCAGAGTTAAAGTTTCGGCGCCGTAGGTCATAACCGGCAGAATTCACTGATTAAAAACCTTTCGCTTCAAACAAATTGGGAGACTAGTCTTAGACACGTCCCCGAGTTTGCCATATGCAGCCCAAGAGAGCGTAATTCTTCTTTTTACTTCGCATGTTTGATTGTCCCTCGAGATTCTTATTTCATGACCAAGATATGTGTATCTATCCACCAGCTCCACCTCACAGTCACCAATGGTAATATTTCTACTAGGGACCAAATTCGTCATAAATTTTGTTTTTGATACATTAATCTTTAGCCCGACCTGAGCACATACTTCCTGTAGATCTTCCAGCATTTTCTTGATATCCTGTAGGTTGTCAGATAACAAAGCTATATCATCCGCGAAGCGCAGATCCGTTAGGTTTAAGCCATCTATATTCAAACCCTTTCCGCTCCATTCAAGCATTCCGAAGGCGTATTGCAGTACGGCGATAAACAGTTTGGGTGACATAGTATCACCTTGTCGTACTCCTCTACCGATTCTTATGAGGTTGGTGTTCTTATGGGGTTGGTGATATATAACTATGATATATAATAAAACTTATCGCCGATATTCAAAAATGAAAAAAAAAATCGTGACATTTCCTTCAAAATAAAAATAAAAATTTAACCGTGCACGAGAATGCCAAGGTGACGTTTTCTTTTTGCAACTTTTTTTAGTCTCCTATTTCCTTATGCCACGTGCAAATCGTTAGATTAGTGAAATGCATACTCTTCTGCATGTAATTAACTCACCTTGCCTTAATCTGACGCGCTCGAGTTTTTCGAACGATCGATTTTTTTTTACTAATCTGATGGGTTACCCTAGACGAACGCCCCCATATTAAGGGTTCGTGTATGGTCGGGATACTTAACAGGGTGCAAGGTTTCCCCCAATATGTTATTCTGCCGCGCTGGAGTAAATTCCAAAATCCCCGCTTGGGCTCCCCTACTATAATACATTAATTACTCTTTCATTACCTTCAACGTGGCGTTGTCAAGTTTTCCCGTTTCCTCTATCGCCCCGAATTTCTGGACGATTTTCAGGGCATCGGACAGCCCTTCCTCGGTATAGAGAGCAGCCGATATATCCTTATCCTTTTTGAGATAGCCGTATTGCTGCATGAAATTTAACTAGAAAAGAATACATCAAAATAGTGAATAACTAATCCATTATCAACTGAACAATGCCGAACAAAAAAAAAAGTCCAACAAGAATTCATATTCTGTGATTTATTCTTCATTGTTTCGTACATTTCCCGATTCAGGTTGAAAAACTTTCATTGTTTTCATTTTGTTAATTACCATAATTTATAGAAACTGATCAATTTCCTGGCTATAGAATCTCAAATAAAAAATTGTGACATAATTGAAATAAAGCATAAAAAGTATTAATCTTAAATATAAAAATGGTTGTTTGTATATATTTATATATTTTTATATATGTATATATATATATATATATATATATATATATATGTAGATATATATATATATATATATATATATATATATATATATATATATATATATATATATATAGACATCAGAAAGAATAACTCCGGTCGTGATACATCAAATAGGTTAATGGGTTAAACGGATGAATTAAAGGCTGGTAAAAGTGTACTCTTATATTCTTTGTCAACGTTTCGGCTTCTATTTAAGCCTTCATCAGGACTCGAATGTTTGAGGTTATAAAATAAGCTAACATCTCCAAAAACAGAAAAAACACAAAACTGATGTGACAAACCATAACATTATTAAACTGTACTACATTATATGAATTTATTTAAACTAAGTCAAACGTGATTTCTTTGAAAAATAAATATTAACGAATATTCAACAACACAAACATCGTGGTACCAAGAGAATACCACGATGTTTGTGTTGTTGAATATTCGTTAATATTTATTTTTCAAAGAAATCACGTTTGACTTAGTTTAAATAAATTCATATAATGTAGTACAGTTTAATAATGTTATGGTTTGTCACATCAGTTTTGTGTTTTTCCTGTTTTTGGAGATGTTAGCTTATTTTATAACCTCAAACATTCGAGTCCTGATGAAGGCTTAAATAGAAGCCGAAACGTTGACAAAGAATATAAGAGTACACTTTTACCAGCCTTTAATTCATCCGTTTATCCCATTAACCTATTTGATATATATATATATATATATATATATATACATTTATATATATATATATATATATATATATATATATATATATATATATATATATATATTATATATATATATATATATATATATATATATATATATATATATATATATATATATATATATGAGATCGATAAACTTCAACACCGTTTGACCGATCATCGCCATACTACACAAATTGAAGTGTTTATTCACGGAGAAGGTTTTTATGTGAAAGAATTATGAAAATCAGCTGGGCAGTTTCTGTGAAAATGAATTGTTGACGCTTTGTTGACGCGTAGCCGGGCCGCTAATTTCTACATTTCTACTTTTATAATTGAATGAACAGAAATAGTATTTCAAATGTGTTGTCTGGAAAATATATGTATTTTCATAGTATTATAATATTGTTGTGTACGTATCTATCTTTCCAGTACCTAATCTATTTTTCACGATTTGATAAAAATTGTGTAACTGGCTCTCACAATAAATTAACTTAATTTGTAGGTATATCAATGTGTCGGTGAAATGAATGCACTCAAGAAGTCGAAGTTTTCGTTTTTATGAAGGAAATTATCCAAAGTAGGTATATAAAATTTCCAAATCAGAACATATTAATTAAAAGTCAGAATTTGAAAAATATTTTTTTAAATCTATTCTCAAAATGACAAACAAGTTAATTCACATAAATTTCAAGAATTAGAATTTGAGAAATATCATTCACTTATACTCCTGAATTAATGGACAATTTTGAAGAAAACTCAAGCCATTAGTGAAACCACATGAAAAAATTGGTATAATTATGAAAAATTAGTATAATTATGGAAAATTAGTATAATTATGGAAAATTGATATAATTATTCAAAAAATGATTTCGAGAAGGTGTATGTATACGGTTTGTAGTTTATTGCACATAGGAATGTATACAGTTCATTCATTCTTCCATGGGTACCTATAATCATGGAAAATTGGTATAATTATGGAAAATTGATATAATTATTCAAAAAATGATTTCGAGAAGGTGTATGTATACGGTTTGTAGTTGATTGCACATAGGAATGTATACAGTTCATTCATTCTTCTATGGGATCTTCAAAATTTTTGAGGTAATATTTTTGCAATTAATAATTCAATGAAATATCTCGCAAAAAATCGTGAGACATTAGTTAAACCACATGAAATTATGAAAAATTGATATAATTGTTCAATTGTATGTATGAGGTTTGTAGTTTAGTGCAGCTATGAATGTATGTATACATTCATTTATTCTTCTGTGGGAATTTCAAAATTTTTGGGGTAATATTTATTAATATTACAAACATTTTACAAATTTCACATCTTTCTTCAATCTAACAATGTTGATTTCGATTCACTTTCATCCAAATTAAAATTTATTTAAAATTCATTTAAAAATTTGAAGTGTCTAAATAATTACTCACAACTTTGATTGTAGGTGGACCAGAAGTCGTTTTCACTGGTAAACACTCCGCAAATTGCAGAAATGTCATAATCGTAACTAATAACCTCATCGTACGTAACATTACGAGATAATTCGAAATATAAATTAAAACGAAAAAATAGAAACACGAATCACACGAGAGAATTCAAACTAAAAAAAAAAACAAGACAAAATAGAAGCACAAATTAAAGCTACAAGTATTACACGAAATTCTAAATTGGAAATGGAGATGATACTCCCTTGAAGTTCAGTACAGAGCTGAGAGTCCTTTGACTATCGAACGTAAACTGAACTTGTCTTCACGTTCATATTAATTTAAATCCTGAACCTCCAACTGATTAAAGCTTAGCCCGAGGTGTTGTATTTACCTCAGATTTCTTGATTCCGGTAATTCACGAAGATAAAAAAATTACGGAGAAATGAATCATTTGTTGAGAAATTATGTTTCCTCCGAAGACTTCGCGGTTTATCTTTTCTACATTCACAAATACGTAGTCAGCATGATGAATGAAATGCATTCATAGTTTTCTTAGAAAGGTGGGAAATATTTATCAGCCACTAGTCCTACACACTAAGAAATTCCAAGAATGGAAACAATGTAACTGGCGGGATGAGCACTGATGATGACTTAATTAGTCTATCTGAAACGTATCGGGTATCCCAGATGAAAATTTTTAATTAAAAATTTCTATTGGTATGAAGTTTTGAAAAACTTTCAACAACAGGTCGATTTTTATTTAATAATAATAGTATCTTTATTAGCTTTTGGCTTTTCACAACATACATTCCTGCCCATATATTGTGTACTGGGCAGATCAAAACATCTTGCATCCTTAAGAGTACATACAGCTATTTACTTAATGAAAGAAAACGTTTCCGGCGTTTTTAACAGGTTTTCAATTTGAAAACCTGCTTATTAAAATGGGTGCGATTAGCAAAGTTGGACCTAGGACC
Organism: Cynegetis impunctata; assembly: GCA_030704885.1. Taxonomy (NCBI): domain Eukaryota; kingdom Metazoa; phylum Arthropoda; class Insecta; order Coleoptera; family Coccinellidae; genus Cynegetis; species Cynegetis impunctata. The sequence continues at coordinate 582,626 of JARQZK010003625.1, forward strand.
AAGATAGTTTTTCGTTTCATGACTTTTTATGATGCTTATCACCAAAAACCCATATATACAGGGTGTTTCCTAATTGGATGTCAATATTTCTGGGTGTGATTTTTGAGCCCATTTTAAGAAAAAAATTCACATGAACATATGTCCTAAACGTCTTACCTTTTGAGATACAAGGTGGTACAGTTTTCAAAAATAAATCATTTATTATTAATATCTACAATACCACTTCAGATATTTCAATGAAATTTGACATACATATACTATGAATCAAGAGGCATTTCTTTATGTATCAATTTTTTTTAATTTCCACCAGTGGCGTTCGTACGTAATTTGACCTGCCTATTTTGGCGGACATAGATGGTACGCCACAGATTTTTCCTGAAAAAAAAAATTATTTTTGAAATTCCCAATCATTTTTCACCAAATTTGATCACTTGACTTTTTTCAATCTGATGCATGGTTTTCGCTTAAAAAAATAAAAACCGTTTCTGATCATAACAATATCGTTACATATATATGACAATATCACCTTGCAGAGACATACGTAGATGATATTTCTTTAGATGAAACCCGTGCGTCGGACTGAAAAAAATTCAAGAGATTTGCTCATAATTGAATACAGATTTATTTTTTTTTATTTTAAAAGAAGTCAGTGGCACTGACTCAATATTAATAATAAATGATTTATTTTTGAAAACATTACCACCCTTTATCTCAAAAGGTAAGACATTTAGGACATATGTTCATTTGAAGTTTTTTTCTTAAAATGGGCCCAAAAATCATCCCCCAAAAATATTGACATTCACTTAGGAAACACCCTATAGAGATATATGAAATTGAGTTTTTGGTGCCAAGCATCATAAAAAGTCATGAAACGTAAAACTATCTATATATATATATATATATATATATATATATATATATATATATATATATATATATATATATATATATATATATATATATATATATATATATATATATATAGCCAACATTTTCATGGAACATTTCGAAACCCAAGCTCTCTCGTCATTCGACCTTAAACCATCATGCTGGCTACGTTATGTAGACGATGTCTTTGCGATCTGGCCCCATGGCGAAGACTCGTTGCTCCACTTGTTGAATCATTTGAATGGCATACATCCAAGTATCCAATTCACAATGGAAGTGGAAAACGATGGGTCTCTGCCATTCCTCGATGTCATGATCAAAAAACTTCCATCCCAAGGCTTCTCCTATTCAGTTTATCGTAAACCCACTCATACAAACCGTTATCTGAATGCCCAGTCTCACCACCATCCTTCTCAACTTAACTCTGTAGTTAATACCCTAATCTACCGTTCCATTCGACTATCTGACGACGAACACCGTGAATCAGAACTCAAAACTCTAAAACATATATTATTACGGAACGGTTACAACACATATCAAATCGACAAGAGCATACGCAAACACACAAATATCACCCCACCTCTACCACCTTCCAATCCCACTGAACAAGAATCTACACCTAAATTATTTCTTCCTTACATCAAAGGAGTAACAGATAAGATCGCAAGATCTCTCAAAAACACAAACATCAAAACAATATTCACTACTCAACAAAAACTCTCCCATCTGGTCAGATCCGTCAAGGATAAAATTCCTAACGAAAATCACGGTGTTTATGAGATTCCCTGTTCCAATTGTCCTCGTTCCTATATAGGACAAACGAACCGACGAATTCAGGTCCGTGCCAAGGAACATTCACTTTCGGTAAGACACTCAGATATCGCCAACGCCCTTTCCCAACATCACACCCAAACAGGCCACATTATCGATTTCCCCAATACAAGAACTATTGCTCCCGTCCGATCTTTCAAATCCCGAATTATCCGTGAAGCTGTAGAAATAGAAAAACGTCCAAATTGTTTGAACACCAGAGATGACAGTCACAGACTCCCATCAGCATGGAAACCACTTCTCAGTGGTCGCCATGTAACGCCCAATCAGAGTGCATCCCGCACTGATGAGCGTGAGTACCCACCCCCCTCCCCTATAAATACGGCCACGCGACGATCGGCCCGTCAGTTGACTCTGAAGAGTAGGCAGATTGAGACTTCAGAGTTGACAGGAAGCAATACGGTTAGTGGAGTAGGCAGGTTGAGACCACGCAATCGTATTGTTTCCGATTCCTCCTAATTCGATTCGTGGAGTAGGCAGATTGAGGCCACGATTCTGAATTATTTCCCTTTTACTTCTCCTGAAGATGGCTTCGCAAAAGGAGCCGAAACGTCGAGATTTTTCAAATCTTTTACGCGGTTCATTCCGTGAACCAAGTTTTACAAATACTTCCGACCGCGGAAATCTTTCTGAACATATATATATATATATATATATATATATATATATATATATATATATATATATATATATATATATATATGTTATATATATGTTTGTATATTGTTGAAGAAACTCGATGAAGTGGTTTGCCCAACGTTTGATGCTCTGTATATGAAAAACAAAAACCTTTTGACGTTGTCAATTTTTGAAATTACATTTTGAGATTGTCAGTTTTGCTGAATATATTTTACGATAAAATAGTTATTTTGAGCATTATTTTGAACAGTATTGGATTGCCTTTCTCCATAGTAGACGTCTTTGTTCACCGGGTAGGTGTTCTTTGAAGACGAAACATTTTGGCGACCGTGACAGGACACACCTTCAGTGATAGACTATGGAGAAGGTGAAGAAGATGCTTGAAGCTCAAAGAGCGTCTTTTACTCGAATTTATGATGCGGTGATCACACTGCTTGCTGGGAAGAATGTTAATTTCATTGAAATTCGAGGAAAAGTTCGAATCTTGGACCAGAAAATTGTATTGATAGCAGATTTGGACAGACAATTGTTAGAATATGTCCTAGAGTCGGATAGCAGCGAACAAAGTACTTTACTATCCGAAATTGAATCAGCAGATGATTTTCTGAATAAATACCACGAACTTAAGTTGATAGTTGAGAGTCATTTACCGAATCAATCTGATGTAACTAGTACTAATTGTTCCAGCCACATGAGGCGTAAACTGAAACTACGTACTATCGAATTCAAGAAATTCGGAGGTGATATTAAAGACTGGCTTCCATTTTGGAGTCAGTTCAAGCGTATTCACGATGACGAAGACCTTCCCGTTGAAGACAAGTTTCAATATCTTCTTCAAGCGATGGTTCCGAACTCTCGTTCTCGTCAATTAGTTGAGAGTTATCCACCTAGCGGAGACAATTATCTCAAAGTTATTGAAAGCCTTGAGAGTCGATTTGGCAGAAAAGATCTTCTTGTTGAAGTTTACGTTCGAGAGTTGCTGAAATTAGTTCTGAATGGTATTGGAAATAAGAATAAGCTCAGTTTCCTGTATGATAAGCTTGAATCCCAGTTACGATCGTTGGAAACTCTAGATGTTACATCAGACACATGTGCAGCGATGTTATACCCATTGGTGGAATCTTGCCTCCCCGAAGAGTTGATTAGGGTATGGCAAAGGAGTAGTCATTATGACGTTGAATCCACTTTGAAAATACGTTTGGATAACCTGATGATCTTTCTCAGGAAGGAAGTTCAAAATGAAGAGCGGATTACTTTGGCGGTCTCTGGTTTCGACATGCAATCTAAAACAAAAAAGATTGTCGATTCTACTCCCATGAAAACTGCTCTTTCGACTGCATCTGGACTGATGAAAAATAAATTCCAGAAGAAATGTCAATTTTGCAATGCAAGTCATTGCAGTGAAACTTGTTCCGAAGCAAGAAATTGGACCTTAGCTGAACGTAAGAAGAAATTGATTGAGCGGGGGTGCTGTCATCTTTGTCTAAAATATGGTCACATTGCCAGAAAATGCAGAGTAAATTCAGTGTGTTCAATCTGTAATGGAAGACATGTTGATATCATGTGTTCAAAGAATGAGGAATCAGCTGAAAAACTTGTACCTGCTACAAAACATTTGAATGTCGAGAATTCGCTTTCGAATAATACCTATGCAGAAGTATTTTTACAAACTCTGACGGTAAAACTTAATGGATTGAATAAATCACGAATGGCACGAGTTATAATCGACACCGGTTCACAGAGGTCTTACATAAAACAATCCGTTGCTTCTGAAATGTTATATGAATCTATTAGACGAGAAGAAATGGTGCATGCTCTTTTTGGCGGTACCTATACTAACGTTTGCAATCATCACTGTTACCGAATTCGACTGAGTAGTATCCATGACGACTATGCTTGTAACTTCGAAGCTCTAGACCAAACAGTGATCTGTAACAATATTACTTCTGTGAGGCATCAGGGACCCTGGATGGATGAACTATGTTCATTGGGAATCGAAATTACAGATACGAGAGATGGCCCCGTTGATATTTTAATTGGAGCTGATATTGCTGGGAAGTTACTTACTGGAAAACGTCATGAACTCAAATGTGGTCTCGTGGCATTGCATACGCTATTGGGATGGACAATAATTGGCAAGGTTACTTCGAATGAGCGATATATCAATTCTTCAATGCTAGTTGTTACTTCCATGTTGAGTAGAGATTTAGGCCCAGCCGAGAGTCTTGACTTCCTTGGAATCACCGATCCATACCAGCAGAAATCAGAGAAGGAGACAGAGAAAGCAGTAATGAAACATTTCACTGAAACTGTTTCGAGAAAGGAAGTTGGAAGATTTGAGGTTTATATGCCTCGAATTGAGGGTCATCCTCCATTACCCAACAATTTTGCAATGGCACAAAGGATACTTGAAAATTTGATGAAAAAATTGAATAGTGTTGGATATCGCCAGGGATATTCTCAAGTTTTCAAGGAATGGAAGAAGAGAAAAAAACCTCTTGTCACAAGATATGGGAGAGTAGTCAAACCCCCATCGAAGTATACAGGGTGATTTCAAATTGAGTTACTCCTCTGAAGTTTTGTAACTCAAGGTGGGAGTATGTTGAAGAAACTCGATGAAGTGGTTTGCTCAACGTTTGATGCTCTGTATATGAAAAACAAAAACCTTTTGACGTTGTCAATTTTTGAAATTACATTTTGAGATTGTCAGTTTTGCTGAATATATTTTACGATAAAATAGTTATTTTGAGCATTATTTTGAACAGTATTGGATTGCCTTTCTCCATATCAGACGTCTTTGTTCACCGGGTAGGTGTTCTTTGAAGACGAAACATATATATACATGTATGTAAGAGCTTATGTATTTTCAAGTTGTTTACACGATAAAGGGCGTAATTTTGGAACAATAGGGTTGAAAGTTTGTAAATAGGTAGTTTCGTATGATATCTTGGGTTAGATTGATTTTGGTTCGAATTGGTTGGGGGGTTGACCCCCCTGGGGGGAAATAGATCTTATTTACACGATGAAGGTCGCAATTTTGAAGCAATAGGGTTGAAAGTTTGTAAATAGATAGTTTCGTATGATATCTTGGATGGGATTGGTGTTGGTTTGAATTGGTTGGGGTTTGACCCCCCTGGGGGAGAAATAAATCTTGTTTACACGATAAACGGCGCAATTTTGTAGCAATAGAGTTGAGAGTTTGTATCTAGGTAGTTTTGTATGATATTTTGAATGGGATTGGTTTTGGTTCGAATTGTTTGGGTGGTTGACCCCTGGGGGAGAAATAAATCTTGTGAAATTAAGAATTATTTCCAATAATCCGTTGATATTCGTCCAGATAAAATTTAATTTAATCTATTATGTACCTACTCTATCATTCTATTTTCTATTGGAAAATATAATGTCCCAATAATTATGTTCTTATCAAGGAAATTGAGAAACGTTTATCACCAAATTTCGCAATGAAAGCTTGTTACTTTCTGATCTCCAAATTAGTCAGGATGTCAATTAAAAATTGTCTCATGCATGTATAGTCATTGTGGTTTTTTTATATTCTTGATAATTTAAAAATGATTCACTTTAATCTATCCAGACTTGAACGTATTGAAATATATGGAAAAACTGCTGCAAATTGAGCAATTATTTCACATCATATAACCTTTTTTTAAACCACAGCACTATTTTGTGTTAATGTGTGTCATATCTAGGGTTGCCATCCGTCCTAGTTTAGGGGGCGTCCGGGGGTCGTCCGGAAGGGGCTTCCAAAATATGTCCGGGTAAAACCCGGACAAATATTTTGTCCGGGTGTGTGAAGCTTGAGTGTCAGTGACGGAGATGAGCTATTAAATGCAAACCATTTGTGGCCGAATTTTTTCGAAACATCTATATTCTAAACTGCTCAAAATTGCATAGTATTATTTTCTTATACCAGCTCACAATGCTAGGGTCGCAGTAATGGAAGAAGGAGAGAAACTTGCTAAATACACATACGTTTTCTTCTCTGATCAAAATAGAGTCTAATTTTAAAGACTTGAGTTGCTCCGACTTTTACAAATTCATGATGAAAAATAAAGACATTTTGGGCAAAATCGGCAAGTCTGATAAATTCCAAGTTAAGTTGAATTAGTGAAAAGAACTTGATCTCGTTAAAATCAAAACTTGTTACTTACTTTTGATTTATAGTTAATAAATAATTTAGACTTTTGGGTACCTAACCTATCTAACTGAACTAGATGACCTAGCCTATAATTTTATTAAAACAATGGTTAAAAATAACAATTTACACTTTTATTATAAGAAATAACGCATGACGCACGTTTGGGTGGAACTTCACCTTCTTCAGATGCTAATGGAAAACTCACTATGATTTTCTGTTATATCGAAAACAAGAAATGACAAATTATGTAGAAGGGGTAAATACAAAGATGGTTACAAATAATTATTAGAAAAGGAAAAACCAATTCTGAACTGCTAGTCAGGTAGTTCGGTAATTTTGAAAAGATTAAGAAGGGGGCTTGAAGTATGATCGATTTGGCTATTCAATAGGAGACCGGAATGCTTGTATTTATTTATCTGTAATGATTCTAAAAAATTAAGTTTAATTCCTTTACTTTCAGTATTTAATATTTTAAAATCGAAATTGAATGTGTGATTTTCTTGGATTAAATGGTTTGCATAATGTGAATCCGACTTCTGATTAACAAAGCTACGTTTGTGTTCTGAAATTCTAGTTTGAAAACTTCTAAAAGTTCTACCAATGTAAAACTTATCACAATCGCCACAATTAATTTTATAAACTCCCGATTTATTATCTTTATGAACTTTGGATTTATTATTTTTTATATGATTTCCTAAATTATTACCGGTACGATAAGCAATGTTAATGTTGTGCTTAGATAAGAGAGATTTAAGTTTTTTACTTGAATTTCCGATGAAAGTGAGGCTGTTGTATTTGATATTATTTTCAGTAAGGGGGTACACCTGGTTAATCGCATTTTTGAAAAACTTTTTATCTATCATATTGTCTATAATATTGGGATCATAATTATTATTTACGGCAATTTGTTTAATTATATTTTTCTCGATGTTAAAATTGGCATTTGAAAGTGGAATATTTACTAGTTAGTTTGCCATTAGCATCTGAAGAAGGTGAAGTTCCACCGAAACGTGCGTCATGCGTTATTTCTTATAATAAAAGTGTAAATTGTTATTTTTAACCATTGTTTTAATATGTTTATTAATTTACACCAAGTATCGTCCCAATCAATCCAAAATTAGCCTATAATTTACTGTTACAATGTAGAATCTAGTCTATTTGATTTTCGATCTACCAAAAATAATTTTTTTTGTTCTGTTTATATGGCAAACAAGCGGTTTAAAGTTTAAATGAATGAAAAAATTTAAATATAAACGATGTGTTATTTTATTCAAAAAAAAAAATTTTTACGGTGTGTCCGGGGAAAAACAAAATTTCACAGAAATGTCCGGGGTTTTTAAAATTTTTGTCCGGCATCGGCAATTCAGGTGATGGCAACCCTAGTCATATCGAATGTAAAATCGAAATCTTTATACCAAAAAACCCTAATGTTGCTAATTTGATGCTAAGGGGGCATCCATTAATTACATGAGGGGGGTGGGGGTCGAGGAAAATCACACTCAATCTCACGTGGGGAAGGGGATGGTCTCATCAAATATCACGTAATTTTTTTTGCAAGATACAGTATAAATTTGCGAGAAAACTGGGGTTAAATTTCTCCATTAAATTATAGTTAAATCATTCATAAAAATATTCATCGCAGTTTAATTATACACTGATGGAAGAATTTATCAACTATAAATAAATTCATTTGGTTGGAAACAATTTATTCATTTATTAACTATGAAAAAGTATTGTTCTTATATTATTCGTAAACTATTGATAAATTTTTTTTGCTCAAATTTGTTTTTCTTCAAAATATTTACGTTGTGATCTGGAAGTAAGAATAAGAATTTTAAAAAATATATATATTCATATATGGATGTTTTTTAACAAATGAAAATTATTCTCTGATAACGATACAAAAATATTGGAGGAGATAAACATTTTTATGAATAGTTTTTGAAAAGTTCAATAAAGAGATCAATTACAGACAGAATAAAGAAGATTCAAACTATACTCTTTAATATTTAGCATTCAAAAAAATTCGGAATATTAGAAACTGAATAAAAATATTTGAGTTTAATAAATTCAACTAAATTTTATTAGGTGGGTACTTTTAGTTTCTACCATTGCTTCTGCAGACACTAATTGAAATAGATGTAAATAAAGTAAAAGCCATCCGTATTAAAATTCTGAGTACTTCAAATATCTTAAAATGTTTAGTAACCAACACATAACTACAGAAGAATTTACCTACAAAAATAACACCCGAGAATATTGGACGTGCAAGTTAGATCAACCAAACTTAATACACTAAGATGTTTTAATTGTTGCCTACCCTGGACTAATTGTGGGGACATAATAAGAAGGTTCTACCGATACTAGTGAACAATCCAACTGGATTAGACTATTCATAGTCCTTTGATAATCATAGTGGTATTTCAATATAGCTCTTGTAGTACTTCAATGTCATTCTAATAAACAGAATCAAAGAACTCTTCATTATGGAGTTATTCACTTTTGTCCAGAAAATCAAAATTTTTCATGTTTCAAGCTAGTTAACAATATTGAGGTCGTAACCACTGTTTAATTCTGTATTGTTTTGGTAGTAGGATTCCAACATTAATCTCTTGAGGATGGGTGGGAATGTTTTTGGCTCAATTGACTACTAGTCAAACTAGAAACTAGAACTAGAGGGGTCAAGTGGGGGCCTCAATCGAAAGTTTATTTCAAAATGAATACCACTGTGAACTTTGGAGCCAAAAATATTAACTGCATACTAAAAACTTTCAGCATTAAAAAGCCATTTCACTCTGTTGCATCAGATTGTTGCCATAGATACGACATTGGCGAAAGCTTACTTATTACTTAAATAGTTACCTATTTATGTACAAAGTGCGTTATATAGATCCTAACGCCCGAGGGATGAATGTTGCCCGATGGGGGTTAGGATCTAGTAACGCACGTGGGGCATACAAGATTTTATTTTTCACGAAAAAATTATTTTATTATAATGAAAAATCAATTTTAAAATGGGTCATTGCTCCTATACTTGTCATCATATTTAATGAATGTCATTGCTGCTTTCTTTGTGTAGTCTTATGGAAATAATGGAAATGAATATGAATTTACCCAAGAATATCATAGGAAATGCAGCCAAAGCTGCGAATAATTCATTGCCGGAGAAATCCAGAGTCGTATACGACAAGGATTATGAAGTATTTAATCAATGGAAGTTGCTTCATTTCTCCTCGTACAATTAGCGGGCGTTATAATCCATTATGCCCGCTCATAACGCCCTAGGGCATAATGAGTGTATCTATAGCAACCGTATCTAAGGTAAAACCAACAAATAATATAAGTGAAAAATAAAGGTTATATATATAATATATATATATATATATATATATATATAATATATATATATATATATATATATATATATATATATATTATATATATATATATAAATATAAAATATATATATATATATATATATATATATATATATATATATATATATATATAATATATATATATTATATATATATATATAATATATAATAATATATATATATATATATATATATATATATATATATATATATATACTACTACGTATAATATAGGTATATATATTTATCGCTATTTATTTCCTTTAAGGGTATGACGACTTTCATTATAAACACTTGACAGGAAGCTGGGTATCATAATCTGAAATAATTATTCCTGGTCACGTTTGGTAAATAAAGCCAAAGGTGTTCATTTCATCCCGTCAACATTGAACACAGTGAAGTTCTGTGGTGCAAACCAAACAATTGACGCAGTTGTGAAGGGGAAAATAAACATTATGGGTGGGCAATAACAATACTGGTAATTTGTTGATTTATTATGGTATACGATTGAAAATTCAAGGTAATTCGATAACTGACGTCGTTTTCTCGAAGAAAACTAATCTTATTTGTTTTTTGGTGTTATATACACATATACTTTTAAACAATCGAAGAGCTGCACTCAATGATTACCTGCTTCAACTAATTTTTTTGTTTATATAAATATATATCTATATATATATATATATATATATATATATATATATATATATATATATATATATATATATATATATATATATATAAATCTCCATCATTACTAAGTTGTTTTTAAGAAACATGAATGTATATTGCTTCATTCAATTCTTGATATAATTCTTATAAATATCTATTATTATCTATTTTCGAAATTACGATTTTCATCGAATCTTTTTGGTTTTTGCAGTTTGATATCTTTTCTTTTCATGTAGTTGCTATAATAACTTCCATGTTTCATTTTGCTATAAAAACTTTCTGATAAGATTAAATGTAGATGTAATTTAATTTTTGTTGTTTTATTTCGTTCCAAAAAATTTATTATGGATGATAGCGTATTTAGATGGATTTTTCTTTGGAAAATTGCGATTCATATTTCAAAGGACACTGTCCAGCTCTTTCATTTATTAATAAATGTTTGAATAAGTATTGAAAAAAAGAGTTTATAGTGAGAATGGAGCATTAGGAGGAATATTTTTGAACTAGTGGCAAATGATGTTAAAATTAATAATTTTAAACAACATATTCGGTTCTTTTAAAGGTTGTATGGAGCTGAAACAACCGGATTTTTGCAGCCCCAAATTGAGCTAGACAGATGGAAATTTTACACGTGTATTGAGTTCATATTAGAAAAGTTCCCTTTGGAATTATAATTTTTTTTCCAACGCCGTCATTTTTACGTAGAGATTTCTTGTTTTTTCGTGCTTTCTAAAATTTGTTCATGCTCACAGCTTCAGCAGATTCAGATAGAGCAGGGGTCTCCAAACTACGGTCCGCGGGCCAAATTCGGCCCGCCAGTGTCATCAATCTGGCCCGCGACAGCCAATGTCTTCTTATTATAGGCATCTGAAAATAAGAATGCATAGCGCCAATGTGGCCAGTCTTAGAACTATAAATATTGACATTGGAATATTTATGTTGTATTTGTTGTGTGTTTATTTGTGTTTTTGAAAGACTTTTCAGGGTTCTTTAGTGAACAAGTGTGTTACTGTGTATGTATTCTCATTGCTATTGAGCCGGTTGGTGATTATCATCATTTGTTTTGTAGCCAAATTGAGAAAAATCTTAGGTTAGATCATGAGATGAATATCTTAATTCTCTGATTGACTCGTTCAATATGTACTCTAGCAGCTGCTATTTTGGCATTCAACAATGCTTCGTCTGTAGTCAACTGTTTTTTGTATTTCAAAAATGGTGGGCTGATCAACTTTATTTCAAACTTTTGACAAATATCATCTATCAAGAAACCTTTGTCCACCATAATAGCACCCTGTGAGCTTTCTAACTTTAAAATTAAGTCACTAATATAAATTTCTGTACAGTCTAAGATGATTCGAGTATTTTGAAAACTTTCAAAACATTTTGGCATGTTTTTCTGTATTTTAGAATATTCTGGGAATCTTATGACACTACTAAGAACTCTACTCATAATGAGTAGAATTTCATAAATATATTTTTGGCATAATTCTTGTGAAATGCCTAATAAAAGAGATAATGTCACATATGTAAGGTCACATTTCAATTTTGTCAATACTAAGACAATACGCTGTTTGATTGTTAATCTATGTGACTGTTGATCACTGTAAACAGATTGTACTGCTTTTACTATTGTATCTAATAGTTTTATACTATTGAGACCAGTGAAACTATTTAGAGCACTATCTGTAGTTATCAGATCACACAAAGTAGAGACTTTAGGAGTATTCCTTTTTCCCTTCTACACAAACACGATATTTATCACCAGCTGGAGGAAAAGCATGGAAATTCATATTTGAACATTTCTTTTCTCAGGAAGAACACTGAGGAACTGAACAATAACGATTCGAACGACTCATAGCTTTCAAAATGATTGCAAATAATAAATATTTGTAAAAAATCACACAAAAACAAACATAAAACAAAGGAGAACGTAAGAACTATGTCAAGATTTTTAGTTATTCTAATTGTCACCAGGCGGCGTAGCGCTTATTTTGATTCGCCTATTGTTGTTACTATGGCAATACATACACAATCGTAACTGAAATGCAAAAAAGTGTATGTTTGCGCAGGTGGCGCGCTTTGAGACTAGTCTAGTTTAGAAATATAGTTAAGGGTAGATAAATGAAAATTGTTTTGGCCCTTGGAACGTACTAAAAAAAATCATTATGGCCATACGGCTTCAAAGTTTGGAGACCCCTGAGATAGAGGGTACCATTCGTGGATTAAAACCAAAAATTAATTTTCTTTCTCTAAGATGCTCCTCTAATCCTAACAAGGTCTAACCCTGTATAACAAAAAAAAAGCAAAAAATGGGCAGCATTTAATGGGGAACAATGCAATAAAAAACAAATAAACCACAAAAATAATTTTCATTTTTTTATTATTTTTTTAAGGTTCCGTACCTCGAAAGGAGAAAAAGGAACCCTTATAGGATCACTTTGTTGTCCGTCCGTATGTATGTCAAGAACTTTTTTCTCAGGAACGCGTGGAGCTATCAAGCTGGAATTTATATCAAATACTGAGGTCTACTGTCCCTTGGAGCTGTGAAATCAAACTTCTAAGTCAACGTAATCAAAAGATACAGCCGTTTATGCCGCAAATTTTCGACACTCGTAAAGGCATCAAAACCTACAGGGTAGGTTATGTGCGATTAGCCAGGTGTACCCCCTTACTAAAAATAATATCAAATATAACAGCCTCACTTTCATCGGAAATTCAAGTAGAAAACTTAAATCTCTCTTATCTAAGCACAACATTAACACTGCTTATCGTACCGGTAATAATTTAGGAAATCATATAAAAAATAATAAATCCAAAGTTCATAAGGATAATAAATCATGAGTTCATAAAATTAATTGTGGTGATTGTGATAAGTTTTACATTGGTAGAACTTTTAGAAGTTTTCAAACTAGAATTTTAGAACACAAAAGTAGCTTTGTTAATCAAATGTCGGATTCACATTATGCAAACCATTTAATCCAAGAAAATCACACAATCAATTTCGATTTTAAAATATTAAATACTGAAAGTAAGGGAATTAAACTTAATTTTTCTGAATCATTACAGATAAATAAATACAAGCATTCCGGTCTCTTATTGAATAGCCAAATCGATCATACTTCAAGCCCCCTCCTCAATCTTTTCAAAATTACCCGAACTACCTGACTAGCAGTTCATAATTGGTTTTTCCTATTCTAATAATTATTTGTAACCATCTTTCTATTTACCCCTTCTACACAATTCTTCATCTCTTTATTTCTTGTTTTCGATATAACAGAGAAACATAGTAACTTTGCCATTAGCATCTGATGAAGGTGAAGTTCCACCGAAACGTGCGTCATGCGTTATTTCTTTTAATAAATGTGTAATTTGTTATTATTAACCATTGTTTTAATACCTATAGGGTACTTCCCGTGAACTCAGAATCTTCAAATTTGGTATGAGGCAATGACACAAATAAAGGAAGAAACCTAAAATTTTTAGTTACTTACATCATATAATAAAAAAAAAGTTTGTACGGTACCCTCGGTGCGCGAGTCCGACTCTCACTTGGCCGGTTTTTTCCTTTCTTTATCCTTCTGTCGAAGTTATTTTTCACACACATTCTCAAGGAAAATTTCTTATTATGGAATACATTATCGCATTACTTGTTTTTCAGTGATATTCATTCAAGAAAAAAAAATGTTCACAAATTGGTACTTCAGTTAGTATTTTCGAATAATTCCATGATTGATATCATGCGAGTATCCTGAACTCATCACATTGAAAAGGCAGGTGAAACACGAAAAAGATTACACCGGAGTGCTCGTTCCTGTACCAGATTAGGGTTATTACACTTCGATCAGGGTTTCCACAATCAAACTTGTAACGACCTCTCATTATCACTTGACGTGATGGATTATTTGGCCTGGCGCGATAACTGCCGTGTCGGTGGGTAACTAAATGAATGGTCGGTAGGTAGGATGAGTTTATCCCAGGATGTAATTTCGTTATTTGGATATGTTTATAAGGAGTCTGTTGCCTACAACCTTCGGTAAACCGAACGATTTTTTTTGAAGTAATGGAAATTAAATAAAAAAAAAACTCGCAGCGAGCTGCATTAGATGAGCAGGTTTTCATAACGTATCCAGTTTGAAGAATCTTTCATTCGATTTTGATTCTTGTTCCAAATCCGAAAAACAAAACTTGCATTCTAATGTGTAAACAATATTTATTTCCTCCCCGGGGGGTCAACCCCCTAACCAATTCGTACCAAAACCAATCACATCCAAGGTATCATACGAAACTACCTATTTACAAACTTTCAAATTTAATTCTATAAAATAGCGCCCTTTATCGTGTAAACAAGATTTATTTCTTCCCCCTGGGGGTCAACCCCCAACCAATTCGAACCAAAACCAATCCCATTCAAGATATCATACAAAACTACCTAGATACAAGAAAAAAAAAATATATATATATATATATATATTAATATATATATATATAAAATATATATATATATATATATATATATATAAAATATATATATATATATATATATATATATATATATATATATATATATATATATATATATATATATATATATATATATATATATATATATATATATATATATATATATATATATATATATATAATATCAGGGGCGGCTAGTCAAAGGAGGCTAAGCCTCCTCAATAATATTCCGTGTATCACTAATATATATATTATATTGAATAGTCAACATTCAGCATATTCATATTAATCAAAATCATATTATTTTTATGCACCTACCTTCCTTTCAACCTTACATTATATAATATAATTTATTAATTAAGATAGAAGGTATTTACATTTACTGCATTTCATTCATTTCAAGATTTGTGGCAACGCTGCGGAAAGCTTAGAAAGGTATATTCTCAACGTTCATTATGCCTGCCACAGAAAAGCAAACTCACACCACTCAAAAACAAATACTCCGAATGAATACTTCATTGAAATAGAAAACCAAAACACATGTACATGGCAACACCGATAAAGTCCAGTCTTATACAATGTCGACCAATCACAACTATAGAATCTCCCTGACATCGAGTAAAGTCGTTGATTGAATCGTAGTATGATCGTAATTCGTACTATCTGAATAATGGACGCCGGAATCAGCTCGCGTTACGCGCATTGTTTTAAAATGAGATTGATTACTGAAATTAATTTCGAAAATTTCAATGGTGACTTAGTGGAATATTTGTTATCCCATAACTTTAGTGCCCTAAGTTATGAGGATAAAGTTTTGATAAAAACAAATAAAACCTACCCCTGAATTAAACAATTTGGTGCAGCGTACCAGAAAACAAAACCGCGGTTTTAATACACGGAATTATGAGAGAAATCCTTGCCTAACCGGATCACAGGTAAAAAAAAAATTATTTTGTTGGCAGTGTTTACTTTTTACTAGTGAAAATGTCTCTGTTTGGGGCCGCTTAGGATTTGAGGATTTAATTCTATACCTAGTTGAAAGTGAGGAATTTTTCACCGATAAAGTAACTTTAAATACAGCACGCGGATTAATATCTTACTTACAAGATAAGGAATTTATATATTTTTTAAACATCTTTAAATTAATTTTTGAACAAACAGAAATAGTTTTTCAAATCTTACAGCACAAGTTTTCAGATGTAATTTACTCACGAAATCGGCTCAAGTTTCTTTTGGAAAAAATTTCAGAATTTCGTGCAGAAGTTTATTTTAAAAAACTATATTTCAAACTACTGATGATACGACTCAATTTAGCCCAAAACGAAAGAAATTCAGTTACGCAGATATGGAGCTTCACTATAAGCAAATATTTTATGAAATTTTGGATACTATTAGGGGTCAAATAGAAATAAGGTTCTCTGATTTGAAAGAACTGCATTTCTTCGAGTTACTTAATAAAAATTTGTTAACCGGATTTTCGGCTAATTTTCCAGATAACCTTTTGGAAAATTTATGTCAAAAATACACTTTTTTTGATAAGGTGGCCATAAAAAGTGAACTGTGTGTTGTTTATAATGACCATGAAATTTTGGGGCAAAATGAAAATCATGTGAGGACTATTAAATATCTTTTTGATAATGATTTGAATCAAGAATTACCCCAAGTTTATAAACTCTTATGTCTAATTGTTTCTATCCCGGTGACATCGGCTTCCGTAGAGCGCTCGTTTTCCACTCTTAAGAGAATTAAAACTTATTTACGAAATTCAATGAGCCAGGATCGTTTGAAAAATATTAGTTTGTTGTCTATTGAAAAGGAATTGGTAAAACTTTTGGCGAAAGACAAAAAATTTTATGAGGATATTATAGATCATTTTGCTAACGTTAAAGATCGCAGAATCCCGCTAATCTTTAAAAATATATAATAACTTTTTATTTGCTCTCACCAGCTGTTAAAAAATTCGCTAATCTTTAAAAATATATAATAACTTTTTATTTGCTCTCACCAGCTGTTAAAAAATTCGTTAAGTAGGTAGGTAGGTACCTATTATGTGAAAGAAAAAATTTGATGAATAGATGAATTGATTAATTGGCTGAGATGAATTTTTGTGAATATTGTAAATAGGAGTTGTAGGTCTCAAGGTAGACACTCGAAAGTGAAAACAAATTAATAGCTTAGGGTGCATGTTTTACTTTGATTTTCTTCAAATTATATTGACCTTCAAGGTCCTAAAAATTTTGGCCTATGGTGTATTTTTAACACCTCTTGTAGCCTCCTCAAACCAAAACCTCACGAGCCGCCACTGATATATATATATATATATATATATATATATATATATATATATAATATATATATATATATATATATATAAAATATATATATATAAATATATATATATATATAATATATATATATATATATATATATATATATATATATATATATCACTTTTTGATAATTATTAGCGATAACAGGGCTTATATAGATATGGATCCTTACCGGTGAACCGAAGGCTATAACTTCGACTTTAATGTTTTTCTGTGATTTGAAAGTTCACAGGCAACAACAATTCAAATAAATAAATAAAATAAATAAATAAATAAATAAATAAATAAATAAATAAATAAATAAATGAATAAATAAATAAATAAATAAATAAATAAATAAATAAATAAATAAATATATATATATATATATATATATATATAGAGAGATATGAAATTGGTGCCAAGCATCATAAAAATTCATGAATTTCCATAAAATAAATAGTTATAACTTTATAAAGAAATAAAAAATAAATTTTTCACAGTTGAACTAAATTATGGTATTACAAAACAATCAATTTATACAAAAAATTGAACATAACAGTTCCTAGAGAAACTAAATAACAATAAGCAATTCATTCAGTGTTATTGGTAGGTACATTGAACAGATTAAGGAGAGGAGTTATTGATGTATAGGGATTCCCAACAGTTGGTTTCATGAATACTATTTTCTAATTGTAATATTTTATAATTGTGATTAAAGGTATGGTTTTCTTGAATAAGATGGCACGTTTTCTGCTTAATATAGCTACGTTGGTGTTCGTGTATTCGAGTTTTGAAATTTCTAATTGTACGTCCTATATAGAATTTTTCACAATCGTTACAGTCGAGTTTATAAACACCAGTACGTTCATCTCTATGAATTTTAGATCTGTTGTTTTTAATCAATTTTCCAATGCATTTGTTGCAACTTTGAAATTTTGTTTATGAAGAAACAATTTCAGGTTTTCGGAAGGTTTGCCCAATATGTTAAACTGTTAAATACTGTACTTTTCTCGGATATAAGTGGGTATAAACTTATGAAATTGCCATTTTCTATTTTTTCTTCTGAATGAGACTGTCAATTAAAATGGCATCTTATTCAAAGAAACCATACCTTTAATCAAAATTATAATATATTACAGTTAGAAAATAGTCCCCACAAAACTAACTGTTGGGAATCCCTTTACATCAATGAATATAAAAATTACGGAAACCTAGTTAACGACCAGATTGAAGTAAACCCTTCTCCTCTCCTTAATCTGTTCAATGTACCTACCAATAACTCTGAATGTATTGCTTATTGTTATTTAGTTTCTCTAGGAACTCCTCTGTTATGTTCAATTTTTCGTATAAATAGATTGTTTTGTATAATACCATAATTTATTACGAGATGAAGTCAATGTTATGTCGAAACGCGTAAACTCAATAGATTTTTATTTCAACCTGTGAAAAGTTAGTTTTTTACTTCCTTATGAAGTTGTCACTTTCACCAAATAAATGCCAATTCAATTCAATTAAATAGTTCATCAATTTTATTATATTTTTCATGAATTGATTCTACAATCCTCTTTATTAGGTCCCAGATAGATATATTCAAATAACAATGGACGCGTGTTGGAATTTTAATAAAAATACCAACTGTGACATTCAGTAAGTCAGGAACAAATCAAAATAAGTACACAGACCAGAACCTTTTATTCCAGACGATCCTGAAGGCAACTCGAGAACCATTCAATACATTCTTCCACCTGCCATACCCTCAAGCTAATCGGTCTATACAAAACGCATAAAACCAATAAGAACAAGCTGTGAAAACATCTATTTTAGTTAATCACACAGTCAATAGCGCTAAATGGGGCTTACGGGTTAGAAAATATAGCCGAAAACTGTTTATCTAAGGTGGAATTATCGGTTATTGAAAAAGGTTGAATCTGTCTAATGCTATCTTAAATCTGACCAATTAGATAATTACACTTTTCGACTCTTTTTCATAGTGAGTTATTGAATTTTTTCTATAGCCGATCCTTGCTGAAATTCATCAATCTGTTTATATAATAATCCATTATTCTAGGAATAATGCAGAAATAGGCCAATTTTGTTTCTATTTGCATATTGTTTGCTTATTCTAATAGTACTTAATTTGCAGTTTGATATAGATACGAATCAAATTTAATGCAGTTCTGTACATTTTTTAATAAGATAATTTGTGATTAGAGCAAAATTTTGAAATTTTAATATGTTTTGTCTAGACTCTTGCATAATATATTTTCGAATAGTTATTTTCAACAAACGTAAAAAAAAATCAGAATGACTAAGTTTTTCTTATATAAAAATAATAATATTTCTTTAATATGTCTAATTGTGATCTCAAATTTGTAATAAAACCGAAAAATCAAATATTCAGTTTAAATGAACCAACAAATTTTTAATATGAATAAATCTTTTCTATTTAGTCTTTCTTCAATATATTATCAATTAAAAAAAACCAATATCTGTCATCAAAATATTATAACAATTGACTCCCACGCTTTTCTCAGAAAATTAGTCGGTTAGTCAATTGTTATAATATATTAATGACAGATATTGGTAAAATAAATATTTTTGTCAATTGGGTCATTCTACGATAATAGGTCTCAAGTACGTAAAGCATGCGGCCAAGGAAAAAAAATGGAGTTTTTTGATTTAACACGTATATTACGACTTTAGTTTCTTCTAAGTGCGCATTTACGTAAGGGCAGGTCAATTTATACATTTTTAGTTATTTTTTAGGTAGCCAGGGAAAATACATAAGGCAGGGTAAAGACATTTAGACATTTTTGGTGAAAGGAAAGATTTGATGTGATAAACTATTATTAAAATTAACTTTCATGAAACATTGTACCAGTGGTGGCTTGTGAGGTGTTTGTTTAAGGAGGCTAAAAGAGGTGTTAAAAAATACACCATAGGCGAAAATTTTTAGGATTTCGAGGTCAACCGCCTTATAATTTAAAGAAAATCAAAGTAAAATAAGCACCCTAAAATATTATTTCTTTGGAAAAAATATTTATTTCTCTGGGAAAAAAATTGTTATCACTTTCGAGTATCTACCTCGAGACCTACAACTGCTATTTACAATGGTCACAAAAACTCTTCTCAGCCAATTCATCTATTCATCAAATTTTTTTTCTTTCACGTTATAGTTACCTACCTACCTACTTAAAGAATTTGTTACCAATTAGAGGAATTAATCAATTGTTGCACAGCAAGTATCAATACAATTTATTATGTTTTGTTTTCCAATCAATTTGAATTTGATCCGCGACACGACATGTTCCTGATAAACGTGATAAATTTTTTAAATCGTCAAATCCTAAGCGGCTCCAAACAGAGACATTTTCCCTAGTAAAAAGTAAACACTGCCAACAAAATAATTTATTTTTTACCTGTGATTCGGTTAACCAAGGACGTCTCTCATAATTTCTGATATTAAAACCGCGATTCTGTTGTGTGCACCAAATTGTTCAATTCCGGGGTAGGTCGCAATGTTTTTATTAAAACTTTATCGTCTTAACTTAGTGCACTAAAGTTAAGGGATAACAAATATTCCACTAAGTCAAAATTGAAATTTTTAAAATTAACTTCAGTAACGAACTCGTTTTAAAAACAATACGCGAGCAAAATAAATTAAAAATCACGTGTCTTCACGTGCTTGCTACGTGCACTGTAATAGAATAAATAAGGTCTAATATCGTATGCTTTGAACCGAGCAGCTAGGTTCAATCGGTGTTGCCATTTCTATTTCAATAAAGTATTCATTCGCAGTATTCGCACCGTTGTTTGCTTTTCTGTGGCAGGCATAATGAACGTTGAAAATATACCTTTTTAAGCCTCTACAGCGTTGCCACTGTTCAAATGAAATCTTGAAATGCAGTAAGCAGTAAATGTAAATACCTTCTATCGTAATTAATAAATTATATTATATAATGTAGGTTAAAAGGGAGGTAGGTGCATAAAATAATATGATTTTGATTAATATGAATATGCTGAATGCTGACTATTTAATATAGTATAGTAGTGATACACAGAATATTGAGGAGGCGGCTTAGCCTCCTTAGCTGCCTTCGAATAGCCGCCCCTGCATTGTACTTAACTATATCTGAATTAGAACATTAACTATCTTTAAATTAGTTTATACAAACATATAATTATCCAAATTATCTCCCCTGGTCATTCAGTACTTCCCCTGGTAATAATCTCGCCAGGGGAAATACAGCAGGGGAGAGACGTTTTCTTCATAAACTGAATTTTTTTGTAGTAACGCACGTTAATTTTGGATTAATATCATGTCACACTTTAACTATCACACTATTTTTGAACTCAAACAACTAATGCTAAGTAAATCAAGAAAATTATATAAATAATACAAACAACCTACCAGTGGAGAGACACGTTCACCCTGCTAAAGCAATTGCACCCCACTGTTGCGTCGCACCAATTAACATATAACTACCATTGAGCCGCTTCTTTATTTGTTATTACTAAATTGTCGTCAATGAGTGCCATTGAGCGCCATTTGCAAAATGAACGTTTAATATTTGTTTTGTTTTAGCGGATCGGAATTTGCCAGGGTAGATACACAAAAAAAGCGGGACAAAAGTAATGTTAAAAATTATTAAAACTTAACAAATATTATTGTATTTTTTCTTTATAATACTTGAGTATACTTATTTGAATTTGTGTCAAATATAATTTAACTGGGCAACTACGAAAAAAAGGTATATTATGTCTACATGTTCAACCAAAAACGTCAAAGGGACAAGCCAGGGTAGAGACTTTTTCATGCTTGAATGAGTAATTTGAGAAAAATGTGCTTCAATTGGGTATTCAATCATGATATAGTCGATAAAATACATTAAGATGCTGCAATTTATTGTATAAAGTGACAAGATATAAAATATAAAAGGTTTTTTATATTGATTGCCGTGCACATTACCTCTTATCGTAGAATGGCCCAATTACACTATCCTTAATATAAATTTATTGAAAATTATTTTCCACTTTTTAGTTTGCTTTTCTATTGAAGCGTGTTTTTTTGTTTTTTCTAAACTATTATTCATTCGTATATAAAATTAACCATATCATTTATCATGTTATATTTCCCTTGCAATAAAATCGTATTGCTCTTAACTTTTTGACTATACACGCATATAACTGAAGTTATGTTTATGGCGTGACTGCCAGAAAAATTCGATTTCTAACAAATTTAGAAAAAATTGCCCGAAGAAATTCATAGCCCGAGCCGCCCTATATTTAACCTTCTGAAAGCACCTGCTCTTGCTATTTTCGACACCTTTTTACCTGTAAAATCTTTCCGTACGAATGCTTATTAAAAACGAATCTCAAATACGTTTCAAATTGCATATTCCACTGTTCAGTTTGCCTCTTGAAGCCTGAAAGAAAACAGACTATTCAAGTTATCCGCACGCTATCTATATGTTCCTTATATCTAAAATTGCATAGCTGCTGACAACATAATAGGGGAGTGACTATAAGTAAATAGAAGACAGATGTAGTTCGAATGTTTTATCTAGACGTATCTTCTTCTCATAAAGATATCGATATACTGATGACCTTTGGTTCGTTTGAGAAAAATTTGCATGTATTTTATTTTGGGAAAAATCACAATATTCATAATACGCTTTGTATGTATACAAAATAATTGACAAGAAATAAATAGAGTTGTTTTTAAATGATTTACACTTAATTTTATAACTTTGAGCTACGTGTTTTTTTTTATATTTGGGTCATTCTACGTTAAGAGGTAATGTGCACGGCAATATCAATATAAAATACCTTTTATATTTTATATCTTGCCTTTTTATGCAATAAATTGCAGCATCTCAATGTAGTTTATAGATTATATCATGATTGAATACCCAATTGAAGCACATTTTTCTCAAAATACTCATTTAAGCATGAAAAAGTCTCTACCCTGGCTTGTCCCTTTGACGTTTTTGGTTGAACATGTAGACATTATATACCTTCTTTTTCGTAGTTGCCCAGTTAAATTATATTCAACACAAATTCAAATAAGTATACTCAAGTATTATGAAGAAAAAATACAATAATATATGTTGAGGTTTAGTAATTTTTAAACATTACTTTTGTCCCGCTTTTTCTGTGTATCTACCCTGGCAAATTCCGATCCGCTAAAACAAAACAAATATCAAACGTCCATTTTGCAAATGACGCTCAATGGCACTCATTGACGACAATTTAGTAATACCAAATAAAGAAACGGTTCAATGGTAGTTATATGTTAATTGGTGCGACGCAACAATGGGGTGCAATTGTTTTAGCAGGGTGAACGTGCAGTGCCGGATTAAGCCAGCGCGGGGCCTGTAGCAAATTCGAACAAAAGGCCCTTGGTGTGCTTGAGGTTCTCAAGTTTATGGTATTAAACTCAGATTAGAGAATAAAACCGAAAATGTGTGTGCGTGACAACCCAGAGCGGCTATGTAGGAACACGTATATCTGTGTGTGAAATGATACCAGTTTTTGAAATGAACTCCCTATGTATTTTTATTACTTTTAAAATCAAATTGATTGTCTTTTGCTTAAACTTTGGTAATAAAATAGTTCAAACGTACATTATTTTAAATATTCGTTAGGTATCAAAGTTGCATGTGAACAATCAAATTCAAATTGATATTCATGTAAGTAAATGACATCCATGATACTTGTGAAAGAGCTATTTGAGCCAATTTGCCTACGGTCAGTTAGCTGATTGGGGTTGAGCCATGAAACTTTGGCCACTGTTTTTCATTCGCCAGGAGGTCACAAGTGTTGGTGTTACTGTTGTGAATAGAAATTGTTAAGAGGGGAGAATGTTGTGAATAGTTAATAGTTAATATTTTACCTCATACAATCAAAATCAACTCTACTGTCGAATTGTTTATATACAATCAAAATCAACTCTACTGGGATATTGATTTGTCAGTTGAAATAAAAATAATTTTGAGTAAAAACTGTCAATCACTTTTTAAGTTATTTTCGACGCAGTTTATACATAGCTCAAATAAAAGTATCTTTTCCATATATATATTATTATTTTCCATCATATTCAACATTTACAATAATATGGTGGAATGTAAACTGATGCAATAAAAGTACAATGCTAGACTAACAATGTGAATCAAACATATAATCTTAGCAACCTTATTCTGCACTAGTTTTTAATATTGTCGTTTAGTATTCAAATGTTGAGAACTAGTTCCTAAAACAGTCGAAGCTTATTCCGGCTCGAAAGACTCGAACTCATAACAATTTTTCTCAAGAATGGCTCACACCTGAAGAGCTTTTTACGTTGTACTAAATATTAATATACATCAAATTCTAATAGTTTGATATTCGATAGAATCCTATTTTATTTGTTCGGGTTTTACGACTAGCTCGATCGATGACAATATCAGGGAATTCCCCTGTTAGTTTTGCAGTCGTACTACCAACTTGCGTGTAGTGCAGTGCAAGTAGTAAAAACACATAACTTGTGCGGCAAGCCCTCAAATTTTACAAATGTGGTACAACTTTAAATTATTGTTGTAGATTTTGACGCCAACGTTTCTCCTGCTACGTATTATACAACCTATACCTAAGATTTAACTTGACAAAATCGAGTATTAGGTTTTCAGATGGGAGTGAAGCATAGCCTAAAAGCTTCACGTTTAAGGCGTGCAAGATATTTTACGCTTATCTAAGCTTATTTTTTTATTATCAGACAGGCGTTGGAGCGCGGGGCCCCCCAATTCGAGGGGCCCGTAGCATTTGCTACTCTTGCTACGTGGCTAATCCGGCACTGTGAACGTGTCTCTCCACTGGTAAGTCGTATACTATTTATATAATCTGCTTAATTTACTTAGCATTAGTTGTTTGAGTTCAACAATAGTGTGATAGTTAACGTGTGACATAATATTAATCCAAAATTAACGTGCGTTAATGAAAAAAATTAAAAGTTTATGAAGAAAACGTCTCTCCCCTGTTGTATTTCCCCTGGCGAGATTATTACCAGGGGAAGTACTGAATGACCAGGGAAGAAAATTTGGATAATTATATGTTTTTATAAACTAATTTAAAGATAGTTAATGTTCTAATTCAGATATAGTTAAGTACAATGTTTCATGAAAGTTAATTTTAATAATAGTTTTATCACATCAAATCATTCCTTTGACCAAAAAAGTCTTTACCCAGCCTTATGTATTTTCCCTGGCTACCTAAAAAATAACTAAAAATGTATGAATTGACCTGTCCTTACGTAAATGGGCACTTAGAAGAAACTAAAGTCGTAATATACGTGTTAAATCAAAAAACCTCAACTTTTTTCCTTGGCCGCATCTTCTATGTACTTGAGACAACCTCTTATCGTAGAATTTATCAATATATACCGATTTTTCCTTAAATATGGCAATAATGAATTTTAAAATAATTTCCATTATTTTGTCTCTATTCGCCCAAAATGTATGTTGTCTAGATTTACAGTTATAAAATCTCCTAGGCGACATACAGAATAACCTGTTTTGACAAGAAAATTATCTGCAGTGTGCCGCAGATTTCGGAACACGAAAATTCGTTAGTCTTTATAATGTGCGGTTGACGGGAGACGGATAATTTCTTAACATATAGTCATAAAATCATTTTACAAAAGGTATTTTGACCAAAATTAAATTTGAAAAAACGATCTGATAATAAATTCGACAATCCACCATTTTCCCAGATATTAAACAGCCTGTAAAAATATTAAATTTGGTCTTACCTTCCAGGCCTCAAAATTATTTATTGCTTTTTTCCCTTCCTCCATTATGATTCGGTAACAAAACCAACAAAATCCAACAACATCAATCTGTCATTAATATTGGTTTAAACCCCAAATGTTAATTTATCGAATTCCAAAATGACTATTTACAGGGTGTAAATTACATGTTACAGCGTGGATCTGTTGTTCTAGAGCATCAATTATGATTTCATTCTACGAAACACCTGCCCTAAAAGCTGTCGGCCATAACAAAATACCCACACTTCAATCTGTGATATATAACACATTTAAGGCGTCTGCGAACACGAAAGCAAGCTCGTAATAACTTGTAAATTATTCACCGAATTTCGGTGAAGTACATACATCAACATGATGGGGTTCTCGAAATTAATAGCCGCTTAAATTACTGAAAAAACGTAAATAATTTTGAAGAAGCATCTTTCCCTTTCGAGACTGTAATCTTGGGTAGGTATACAAAGAATTCTCGGGGTCCTAGTATCAAGTATCGAAAGATACTGTATCTAATTCTGATAATCTTATATTCTGTGCATATTGAATGTAAAAATACAAGACAATCCTATGGTTTTGTAATATAAATATTAGAGAAGTAGGAGAAATGTGAACACAGCTTTTGTTTATGTGCTAATTGTAGGTATGCCTCATGCTGTTTATTTACAAATACACCTCGCTATATAATTATCATTTATTTTCATTCATATAGCCCTCGAAATAAGTATAAAAACAAACTCAAGAGTTAGTCTGTTGACCGAAAGCTGTGGAGTTTAAGCAAATTTTTACTTAGAAATATATACGCAAAAATGGCGGCGATAGGAAAAAAATTTGATAGTTTCATTCTACAACGAAAACAATCCCAGATACCAAAAGCTCATTTGACTCGATGGGAGCCGCTGGAGATGCCAATATGTACTATAAAAAAAATAAAAAAAATATATATATATATATATATATATATATATATATATATATATATATATATATATATGTATATATGTATATATATATACTAGCTGACCCGGCCAACGTTGTTCTGCCATATAAATTATTTTTATCCATCTATATTTCTATCTATTCATCTATCTGCCGATGTATATCTACCTATCTAACTATCTATATATCTATCTAGATAGTTATCTGTCTTTCTATCTATCTATCTATCTACATATCTATCTAACCCGGCAAACGTTGTTCTGCCATAAAAATTATTTTTATCTATCTGTCTTTCTATACATTCATCTATCTGCTAATGTATCTCTATCTATCTATCTAGATAGTTATCTATCTTTCTTTCTATCTATCTATCTATCTATCTATCTATCTATCTATCTATCTATCTATCTATCTATCTATCTATCTATCTATCTATCTATCTATCTATCTATCTATCTATCTATCTATCTATCTATCTATCTATCTATCTATCTATCTATCTATCTATCTATCTATCTATCTATCTATCTATCTATCTATCTATCTATCTATCTATCTATCTATCTATCTATCTATCTATCTATCTATCTATCTATCTATCTATCTATCTATCTATCTATCTATCTATCTATCTATCTATCTATCTATCTATCTATCTATCTATCTATCTATCTATCTATCTATCTATCTATCTATCTATCTATCTATCTATCTATCTATCTATCTATCTATCTATCTATCTATCTATCTATCTATCTATCTATCTATCTATCTATCTATCTATCTATCTATCTATCTATCTATCTATCTATCTATCTATCTATCTATCTATCTATCTATCTATCTATCTATCTATCTATCTATCTATCTATCTATCTATCTATCTATCTATCTATCTATCTATCTATCTATCTATCTATCTATCTATCTATCTATCTATCTATCTATCTATCTATCTATCTATCTATCTATCTATCTATCTATCTATCTATCTATCTATCTATCTATCTATCTATCTATCTACATATCTATCTATCTATCTGACCCGGCAAACGTTGTTCTGCCATATAAATTATTTTTATCTATCTAAATAGGGGTTGATCGTAGAGGGGTAAAATTTTAGGGTTGTATATATTTTTGATTGCTGTATCATAAAAAAATAGAACAGAAAATATTGTCAGAAAAATAAAGAAAAAAATTAAGGGGTGGACTAACCTTAACATTTACGGGTATGAAAAATAGATTTTGTCGGATTCTCAGACCTAACCGATATGCACACAAAATTTCATGAGAATCGGTCGAGTCATTTCGAAGGAGTTTAACAAATAAAAAAAAGGGTTGATCGTAGAAGGGTGAAAATTTAGAATTGTATATATTTTTGTATGCTGTATCATAAAAAAATGAAAACAAAAAATTTTGTCTAAAAAATAAAACAAAAAATTAGGGGTGGACTACCCTCAACATTTAGGGAGATGAAAAATACATGTTGGCCGATTTTCAGACCTACTCAATATGCTCACAAAATTTCATGAGAATCGGTCAAGCCGTTTCGGAGGAGTATGGGAACGAACATTGTGACACGAGAATTTTATATATAAGATATATATATATATATATATATATATATATATATATATATATATATATATATATATATATATATATATATATATATATATATATATATATATATATATATATATATATATATATATATATATATATATATATATATATATATATATAGTAAGTTAGGAATGAAAAAACACAACTCTCACAACTAGTCTAGTGCGCTTGAGCATCAGATTTCCATAAATTCTAAAATTTTACTAATGTCCGCATGTGAATGTCATTGTTATTTGTATTTTGTATATGCTTATATTTGTTTTATATTTAAACAATTCAATTATTTTTTTAATTTTTAATTAAAAAATTAAAAAATTTATTGTATCCATCTAAAACTTCCATTTTATATTGTGCTTATTTTTAATTTTTGACACACAAAGTTTGACATGTCTTGAATTTGACCCCTGTGGTGAACTGTAAGTCATGATAGGTTGTATTTTTACATTGCTCTTCATTTTTGAATATTTCTCTTACAGCCATCTGTGCCTGAGGATGCGAAGGAAATTTCGCGAAACCGGTAAAAAAAAAAGTTGTGATAGTTGTGTTTTTTCATTCCTAACTTATTAAATATGAACTCACATAGGGATATTACCACTTCATATATATATAGGTATATATATATATATATATGTATGTATATACATAAGAAAATTCTTTTCAAAAGTGATAAAGCCACTACTCCCGGACCTGACTGCTTTCCTTAGATACACTGCAATAGTATGTATTTTATGTGAAAATGCGACTAAAAATTAATATCTAAAAACTATAAAACAAATACTAAAAGTACTACTTCTTCAGATGAATTACTTTTCATAGTTTAAGATTAACTTTGAAGTTCAAATTTATGTAAGAAAAATAATTTCAATGAATTAACTAAATAATCCAATTCATACTTTTCTGCATGTTTTCTTAAGAAGTTGGAAGAATTAAAAATTTATATATAGAAATCATAAAACAAGTATCACATGTGGTTCAAATGATTTTATTAATGTACCTATTATATTTATGGTTTTCCATTAACGTTGAAGGTTTGTATAAAATATATAAGAGCAATGAATAGAATAAACAATTTTAAAAATTCCTAGTACCTATTCATACGTGTAGTGTAGTGTAGAATTAATTTTGCTTGAATGTCAGGTGTTCAATGAAGTTCAGAATATGAATCCATCATTTTTGTTTCATCTCAGCCCTTTAAGAAATTATGGTTTTTGAACTTAGTTAAATTTAGTTATTTGCTTGAAAATATAGTAATACTTCGTAACTGCAAGCATTTAAATAAAAATAGTGATAAAAAATCGGCCAAGTGTGACTCGCGCACGAAGGGTTTCGTACCATTGACTATACCCCCCTTAAATATTTATTTTATTTTTATTTATTATTAAAGTAAAACAAGTGCCTACCTGTTGCCATTATTGATATCGAGCCAAAAAGGGCAAAAAAATTGCGTTTGTTTTATGGGAGCCCCCCTTATTCTGTTTTCAGTATTTGTTATTATAGCGGCAACAGAAATACATACCTAATTAGTGAAAATTTCAACTGTCTAGCTATCGCGGTTCTTCAGATATAGCCTGGTGACAGACAGACGAACAGACGGACGGATGGACAGACAGCGAAGTCTTAGTAATAGGGTTCCGTTTTTATCCTTTGGGTACGGAACCCTAGTAAAATAACGCTCACTCTTCGATACAAGAAGGAACTTCGTTCTAAAATCTTGAATCACATTTAGAATCCGAGCCTTAAGCTTGAAGATATGCTAATAAATTTGAAATCTGTTGAAAAATAGTATATTGTTTTACTAGGAGTAAATGTGATACTTTTTGTGGCGAGACAATTTTAGTCTAGCCACAGAAAGTGCTTTTCTCCGAATAAAACATGCGATTTTTCCCGCAAACGGTGTTCAAACGATTGAATTAAGATGATATTTTCAAAAAGGATTAGATGTGAAGAAACGTAAAACTAGATTGCTTTGCTTACTGGTTTTGTAGATGTCAAGGCAACACAAATTTGACAATTCAACAAAATAATTGTCAAAAACATTTAAAGTCACTTATCTACGCATTATAGGACTGTGCGTTTTTGGTAAATACCCGAGTATTAAGACATAACTTGTATTAATAGTTATTAACGTAACAAGGCCGATATGTAGCAAATAACGGATGAGGTTGGATATTGTAATCCGAGGCGCAGCCGAGGATTATAACTAACCGAATCCGTTATTTGCGCATCGGCCGTGTATCGTTAAAAATTTTTCGTAATCCCGTTGAAAGATTATATTTTGATTCCGAAGAAAGAAAAAAACCCGTACCTCGCAATTCTACAGAAAAATCCCAACGTCGTGCACTCTGTTGTCATGGAACAGTTTGACAGTTTTATAAACAACATTAGTTTTTTGTGTTCTCAAGTTCGCTTTAACGACGACCATGGATGAAATTGATGCAATTGAGGAACAAAATCAAATTCCTTTAGAAATATTGGGAGAATCATGTGCAGTGGAGCGAGTGTTGATTAACTGCCGAAAATAACTCAAGAGCGATATCAAAAAGAATATGAAAATTTTGAAATGTGGCGTAAAAGCAAGAATGTAAAGGTGGTTAATGAAGATGTATTATTAGCCCATGCAAAATGAGAATCAGAGGTTTATTCTCCCAACTCGCTGTGGACCAAGATTTCAATGTTGTTATTGTAAGCAGAATGATGTTTTAAAATAAATATTTGAACAAGTGATTTCTTAACGGCCGCCGGCCGTTATGAAATTATAACGGCCGGCGTCCGTTAACACTGACTTTTCAATTGTCATCTGAATACCGTTAAATCAAAATAACAGTATGGGATTACGAAAAATATATAAAATTTTTCTTACAGATTACATTATGTCGGATTCGGAACCCAACTGTACGCCGCCCGACGTTCTTGATATTGACGTCAGAGTACAAAAAAGTGTACTTTTTGTACGCTCACGGCCGAGCAAAAAAGTAAAAACAAAAGGACGTCTGTGAAATCAAACTTCAACATTGAGAACTGAGGTTAAAAAAGTCGTCATTTTTCGACGTTTGCGGAAAAAGTATATTTTTTCTCATTTATAGTTAAATTTAGTGTGTTAACCTGAAAATTTCTTGGAAACTGCTACGTTTATTCCAAAGATGTCGGCTGGATACCAGGCGACGTTGTTTTAGATCAAGTCGCCGCCGGTATATCTAAATGAACAAGTTGAGCCTTCCAAAATGTACGTTAGCCCGAGATGAGCCTGATAATAAACTAAAGATGCTTCTACCTGGCTTTGGCGAGGTGCTAATCATTCGGCTACCTCTTTGCGAAACTGCTAACAAGAAAAGCTGCATCTATTTACACTGATTTGATCATGTCAGAGGCGGATTGGGCAACATTTGTATTTCACGGATACTTTCCTATATTTTCGAGTTAGAAAATTGCAACTGTGATCACGAATTATATTGTTATGACAATTTAAAACCGTTCGATGCTGAATTGTAATTTAATTGAGGCGCTTATTAGACAATTTTTCAAATTATATTATAATGATTTATTAATTAATTTGATGGTTACTCATTCACTTACTTATTCATTTAAAATGGGGAAACGCTGCGCCGAGACCTTAACCCCTTCGCAAACGCATTTTTGTTTTTCAAGATAAAAATCTGAAATTAGGAAGACTTACTCTTTTATTTTTTTACAATTTTTTGGTGTACTTAAAAATTTCTATCATCCATTTTAGAAGGAGTGATATGTACAAAATATACTGTAAATTGTGAGTAAACGGTATATATGACTTGTACAATATATTGCACATTTTGAAGTGGTAGTGTATTTGCGATTTTGTAGAATGAAATGTAATTGAAAAACAACATGAGATTACAACTGATCATTTATTTGTGTGATATATCAAGAAACAATTTTGTTTTTTTGAAATGCATAGATGTATATTGCACTTAGTACAAACAAAATTCATCCCAGATGTACATTCAGGGAATTTGCATCTGGAAGAAAAAGATTTTTCATCAAAATTACCTTCCATATCATCTGAACTTCTTTCTTTTACCGTATTTTCATCATCATAATCATTGCTTACTTCTACGTCCCCATCTCTCCACCCATAATCGTCATCGCTAAGCCCTTCAATATCTGATAGGCCCTCCACAGTTAGTTTCAATAGTTGTTCTTCAGTTAACGGCACTTTTTCACTCATTTTTCAATTCGTACTACTATGAAATAAATCTAATATAACAAAAATTCTAAATAACGTTGAGTTTTTTACCATATATTGTACAGTAATATTTACTCCAATATGGGAAAAACAAACTGAATTTTCAGCAAGTTCAATATGAAAGTAACAAATACACGTATCGGTTATTACCAAAATAAATATTGCACACATGTCACAATATGTTTTAAAGTTTGAATCCCTCCCCAAGCAGCATTTTTAGTCGTTGGTACCACCCGGCGACTATTTAGGTAACTCTGAAGTTATAGTTACTTGCGACGGGAACGTGATAGCCACGGCCCTATCACGTTCCTACCACCATTTTGGGGAACAATTTGAAGGTGATAGCTACGGGAATAATACCACCCCCCAACTTATACCGCTACGTCGCACTCACGTTCCAACTACGTGGCGGGAACGTTGCGGCGTGGTCACCGTTACTTTATAATATTTGTCCCCGCCTACTTTACTTTGGCGTCTGCTTCGCCTTTTCTTTGTCTTGCATATGTAGAAAGAGTTTAATAATGACATCTTCCATCATTATTCAGCCTCCTCAACGGAATGGAAATAATATTTTCATGGTTATGTAGATATTATTACTTGTATGGGTACACAAAACTTTGCTGATTTACGAGCTCCGAGTACAAAGAAATTCAAAACGATTTGAAAAATTCTGTGAAATGTGATATTGATAGATTCATAAAAACAATGCGCCCTCTCAAAATACCTTTTTCGACACGTTTTATTTCAGGAAGGCAATGATAATAATGCATCAAATTGATAAAATATATTTTTATAACATTTTTACTAATTATATTCCATACTTGTACTACTATAAGGAAATTGAAATAAATATAATGGCGTCCTACATTTGGTCAGTAAATATGGCGCATTTTAAATAAATTACTTTAGAGTAATATTTACGTCACAATGTGTGTTTGAAGGATTTGTCACTTCACTGTAAGTAGCGGCCACTAGTTTTTTATCACTTTAAAGTCATTATCACCATTAAGTGGAATATTTGTCTACAAAACAACCACAAAGTTCCTGAAGCCACTATATATACCCTTGGAACTTTAACCTATAATTAATAAGTGCTTTATAGCGGTTAGTGAGTGCTGAATGTTTTTCGAACGGTACATTTGCATGTGATAAATAAAATGAAACAATGTAGGTGTTTAAAATTGTGGTCACACAATAAAAGCCTCTCATATATTTCACGGTTGTTCCTCATAAGTGGGAGTATTGTTTCATCCCCAACACTTGGAGTACAGCGAAAAGGAGATCCTAGAACTGATCCATAACTTTTTTTTCTTTTTTCTCTTTTTTTCTTCTGACATTTTCACTTCACAAAACAACAACATACTATTCGAACACCAAGAAGTCTCTATAGATTGACCGTTACTTTAAAGTTATTTTTTAAGTAATTTGAACTTTGTTGTAATTAAAAATTACTGTGAAGTTCGTGAGTAGCGAAATATTTAATTTAACCTTAAATATTACTACATAGTTCCATAACTTTGACGGAAATTCAAAAGTAGCAAGGACGTCATAGTTACTTTAAACGCCACCATAAAGTAATAAAAACTTTAAAGTGATATACGAGTAACAAGACTAAGTTACTGGGACTAGCGAATATAACTTCAAAGTTTTTGCGACTTCTAAGTTATTTTACATAGTAACAGTCACTTTCCAGAAACTTGAAAAGCTACTTAGAAGTACTGCAACTTTTAAGTTCCAAATTATAGTGATAATAACTACAGAATTACTAAAAGTATCTAAATAAAAGTAGGAAAACCTAGAAAGTTAGTTTTTTAGTGATAATTCCGTAACAACAACCTATTCAAAATTCCGAACTCAGTTTTCGCTACTTTGATGCTGCTTGGGTCATTTCAACATTCAGAAACAACTGCAACAACTCAGTAACAGGTACCATTAACAAAAATTTTTTGGGTAAACTACTCAACGCTAGGTGAAGGAAACAGTTTAAAATAGTAATAAGGATGTTTTACAGAATACTGTACTTTGTTAGTTAAGTCCTGTAAAGAAGCCACTGAGGAGGTGTAATTTATTCTTACTGAGATCTAGATATCCTTTGGATCTTGGTGTTTTCAAGTTCCAAAGGAACTTTTAGGAGTGATCCACCCCTGGAAGATTCCACCAGTTATTTTTTTTCGGTTTCCTCTTCCTCCCAAAGCTATTTCTTATACTTCACCAATTTTTCAGTTATGTTTCAAAAAATATATATTCAATGTATCAAATATTCAAGAAATCATGGTGATTTCCATTTATTTGGTGCTAGATTGTATTTTACCACTTTTGATTACTGTTTCACTGTGTTTTATAATTCATATTTTGATTTATCTATTATTTTCCTGTTGCCATTTCGACATTTTTTCATGTGACAAAGTCTTTATTTTTACATTACATAAAGTGAACAAGGAAAATTCTTCAATAATTTTAAAAAATTATCAAACAACTTTCCAAGGAAGCTGGTTATACGTATTCAGCAACGCAAAATCTGCATTCACAATCGAACGGTGAATTATAGAAATTGTCAAGTCACCCCGACTCAAAATCTGCATACAGCTGTTTCGATCTTATTAGATCTCATCAGTGCAGCTTATTTGACTCGGAGTGAATTAACAAATTTCTAATTGTTCCCCAATACAAATCGTGGTCAGTGCCAATGGATGAATAACAATCCAGAGCGCCATCCCACCAAAGATAGGATCGAAACAGCTGTATGCAGATTTTGAGTCGGGGTGACTTGACAATTTCTATAATTCACCGTTCGATTGTGAATGCAGATTTTGCGTTGCTGAATACGTATAACCAGCTTCCTTGGAAAGTTGTTTGATAATTTTTTAAAATTATTGAAGAATTTTCCTTGTTCACTTTATGTAATGTATGAAATTGACCATGGTCGACTAGTATGTTTTTCATGATTTGATTGTTATATTTTGCGTATTAAGCGACTAGAATATTCGGAGCGCGCTCTCGTGAGTATATCCAAAGGTTTTAAATCACTATGTTAGTGTGCCTTGGAATCATATACACCACTGTTGTAGAGTAGATATCTTCATATCAGGAGGTACGTGTTTTGAGCGACGAATTTCTGCATTTTCAGTCTAAGCGGTGAATTGTTGTTTCCCAATATCTTTGGTGGGATGGCGCTCTGGATTGTTATTCATCCATTGGCGCTGACCACGATTTGTATTGGGAAACAATTAGAAATTTGTTAATTCACTCCGAGTCAAATAAGCTGCACTGATGAGATCTAATAAGATCGAAACAGCTGTATGCAGATTTTGAGTCGGGGTGACTTGACAATTTCTATAATTCACCGTTCGATTGTGAATGCAGATTTTGCGTTGCTGAATACGTATAACCAGCTTCCTTGGAAAGTTGTTTGATAATTTTTTAAAATTATTGAAGAATTTTCCTTGTTCACTTTATGTAATGTATGAAATTGACCATGGTCGACTAGTATGTTTTTCATGATTTGATTGTCTTTATTTTTAATGTCTCTCAAGCAGATTAAATGGTTGATTCTCTAAACAACTACTTCATGGCAATCATTACTTCAAGATGCATATTTGATTCTTCGACGAGTTTACAGAATATTATAAATTATATGTGGAGACAAGAAAATTCGAAATGTTAAATAATAATCTTGGATGATTCTTCATCAACTTCTGCATTTATATTGAATGAAAAATTCGCCCGACCCTGGCTTTGTTCCTATATACCTGCTTCTTCACTTAACATCACTATGACTATGACAAAGAGGATTAGTAAGTTTATGGCAAAATCCTAATAAGTCCATTATCTACGAAACCTTACTAAAAAAAATGTCTAAATCTGATGTTCATATAATGGCTTTTGGTATTTACATATTTCTACTATCAATCAAATTAGGCACAGGGTTTTTAATATAATTATCCCACCGTTTTGAAGCTTTCGAAGTCTCGCTTGACTTCCCCTACTTTAAAACATTAATGGTAAATATTATTTATTCATCTTTGTTATTGTTATTTGGACCGACTAAATGACGAAAGCTTGAATACTACCTGGGATCACAACAAAGATTACCACTTTCAATAATGAATGTATTTTTTTCATAATTTGTCAAGGTGAAACGTAAACTTACTGATTCTTTGTCATTGTCATCGAATAACTGTAATTACTAATGAATATAATGAATGAAAAAAATTAACAAATTAAGATACTAAATCTAGACTATCCAAAACTATAATTTTCATAAATTTAAGAAAAACGAATATCCCCAGAGAAAAAAGTCAATGAGCATTAAATCTAGAGATCTTGCCGGCCATGCCATAAAACCCCTTCTACCAATCCAATTCCAAAGAAATAGTTCGTCTAGTCATGTTCTTACATCTCCTGTATGTAGAGTAGCTTCATCCTATTGAAAATGTACTGTTTGTACAATATTTCTCAGTGAAGTTATCTGCTTATTGGCCGAGTAATAAGAAAATCAATTTAATTTTCTAATAATCGTGTCTGTCAGCGTTGCTAGGCGTGTGTATGAGCTTTATTCATATATGCTTATTATTTTATTTGTAAAGAATGGTGCGTTAAATAAATTCAATATAAGTTGAGGATAGGGATTATACCCAGTGCACGTTCTAAATCTAAAATTAAACATTTTTTTTATTTTCTTAAATATACGTTACATCTGAGGTTTTTTGTGTACTGTCTAGTTTTGATATGAACTATAAATGGGTCATTCTACGATAAGAGGTAATGTGCACGGCAATCAATATAAAATACCTTTTATATTTTATATCTTGTCATTTTATACAATCAATCGCAGCATCTTAATGTAATTTATCGATTGAATACCCAATTTAAGCACATTTTTCTCAAATTACTCATTTAAGCATGAAAAAGTCTCTACCCTGGCTTGTCCTCTTGACGTATTTGGTTGAACATGTAGACATTATATACCTCCTTTTTCGCAGTTGCCCAGTTAAATTATATTTAACACAAATTCAAATAAGTATACTCAAGTATTATGAAGAAAAAATACAATAATATTTGTTAAGTTTCAATAATTTTTAAACATTACTTTTGTCCCGCTTTTTTTGTGTATCTACCCTGGAAAATTCCGATCCGCTAAAACA
The DNA here is from genome assembly GCA_030704885.1 of Cynegetis impunctata. Lineage (NCBI taxonomy): Eukaryota > Metazoa > Arthropoda > Insecta > Coleoptera > Coccinellidae > Cynegetis > Cynegetis impunctata. The sequence continues at coordinate 620,684 of JARQZK010003625.1, forward strand.
AAACAAATATCAAACGTCCATTTTGCAAATGACGCTCAATGGCACTCATTGACGACAATTTAGTAATACCAAATAAAGAAACGGTTCAATGGTAGTTATATGTTAATTGGTGCGACGCAACACTGGGGTGCAATTGTTTTAGCAGGGTGAACGTGTCTCTCCACTGGTAAGTCGTAATATTTATATAATTTGCTTAATTTACTTAGCATTAGTTGTTTGATATCAACAATAGCGTGATAGTTAACGTGTGACATAATATTAATCCAAAATTAACGTGCGTTAATAAAAAAAAATTCAGTTTATGAAGAAAACGTCTCTCCCCTGTTGTATTTCCCCTGGCGAGATTATTACCAGGGAAAGTACTGAATGACCAGAGGAGATAATTTAGATAATTATTTGTTTGTATAAACTAATTTAAAGATAGTTAATGTTCTAATTTAGATATAGTTAAGTACAATATTTTATAAAAGTTAATTTTAATATGTTTCATAAAAGTTAATTTTAAAAATAGTTTCATCACATCAAAACATTCCTTTGACCAAAAAAGTCTTGATGTCTTTACCCTGCCTTATATATTTTCCCTTGCTACCTAAAAAATAACTTAAAATGTATAAATTGACTTGCCCTTACGGTAATGTGCACTTAGAACAAACTAAAGTCGTAATATACGTGTTAAATTAAAAAACTTCAACTTTTTTCCTTGGCCGCATCCTCTATGTACTTGAGACCTCTTATCGTAGATTGACCCAAATACTGCGTGATTTGTTATTATTTAAATACATTCAAACAAAAATACTGCATCGAAAATTTGAACGTATTTCTCCTTCATTCTTGGAATGCAAATTTGTATTCCACTGAGTATTTATAGATTGGTGCATTTAATAGTGTTCGATTTCTTGGCAGTCAGAACCAATATGTAATGTGTTAAACTATACACTGAGTTATTTATTTTAGACTGCATACGAAGTGGATGTCACCTACGGCACTGTTACGTACATTATAAGTCAACTAAATAACCATGACTCTCTGCATAACACCGAAAATGCCTTCCGAGAAAAATTTACAACTAGTCTAATGCAGGTTTGACTATTCATTGTATATATCTGCGGTCATTTTAGTAAGAGGCTGTAAATTTTGGTTGAAGGGAAACCACACCTTCATTTTACTTAGGAAAAATAAAATCACTCTTTAAACCGAAATGTGATGACAACAATGAATGGGAAATTCAATAGACCTTTTACGGGTGTGCGTAATAAACGCAGTATAATTTCAAGAATATTTTTTTTCACTAGATAGGTACCTAGACCTTCACGAATACTGTCATGTTTTTCTGAGCTTTAAATATTGAGCTACTTTCATGAGTTGTAAAGTATATATATATATATATATATATATATATATATATATATATATATATATATATATATATATATATATATATATATATATACTATCTGATCCGGCAAACGTTGCTGTGCCATATAAATTATTTTTATCTATTCATCTATCTGCCGATGTATATCTACCTATCTAACTATATATCTATCTATCTAGATAGTTATCTATCTTTCTATCTATCTAACTAACTATCTATCTATCTATCTATCTATCTATCTATCTATCTATCTATCTATCTATATATCTGTCTATCTATCAATTTATCTGACCGGGCAAATGTTCTGCCATATAAATTATTTTTATCTCTCTATCTTTCTATATATTCATCTATCTGCCGATGTATATCTACCTATCTATCTATCTATCTAGTTATCTATCTTTCTATCTAACTATCAATCTATCTAACCCGGCAAAAATGTTAATCATGGGAGTATGAAAAATATATTACGACCTATTCTCAAACCGACTATTGTTATTTTCGATTGCCATCTTGCAGCCTTATTGCGGATCTGTGGATAAAATTTAAAAAAATGAAAATCGCCATGCAAAAATAGGGGTTGATGGTAGAAGGGTAAACAATTGAGAGTTCTATGAATTTTTCTATTCTAAGTCATGACAAAATAAAAATGACATAGATTAGAAATAATTTTATATGGTGGTTAAGTATTCTCAAATTTTCTAATTTCCCGCGCAATTTTCTTAATTTTTTCTTTCATAAAAACCTTCTTCTGACAATAAAAAACACAACAAAAAAAGAATTAGTGAAATCGGTCCAGCCGTTCAAGCGTGATGGCGTGACCAAGGGAAATAAGGATTCATTTTTATATATAGATATATATATATATATATATATATATATATATATATATATATATATATATATATATATATATATATATATATATATATATATATATATAAGAGAGGGGAAGTCTTTGCTGACCAGTTAGGATAAAGCTATGAGAAAACTCGTTGGGTACGCAGCATGCAGGAAGTATACTCTTATAACACTTTTTCCAATATTTTGACAATGTTTATTGTCATCATCAGGGAATGCTACAATATTATTACAAAGTGAAACTAGGACAATTTGTGGAAAAAACAACAAATAACTTACAGTGTCCATGAAATTGTATGCATAGATCTTAAATTAAAATTAATCTTGACGTTCATAACAAAAGTGCACATGTTCAGAACAAAGTCAGTGAGAGTAACTTAAAACTGCCATCATCACCAAATTTGTACAATTAAAGGCAGAAACAAAACAGTCACATTAAAATTCAAATTATTGTAAAATTATTATTAAATACTACATCATACCGGTATTCACATCGTCGGCATGGAAAGTGAAATGAAATTAAAAAAAAAATATATATCCAAAAAGTGAGGCTAAAGTGTGAACATAGAAGAGGTGAAAACACGCCAAGGACCGAGATCTCTTACTCTTAGAGCAGCAGAACACAGAAAAGATATCACATCGCCAGTATGTCATCTCCCACCAAAGGAAAGACACTCCGAATGTTGAAATTATTAAATTAAACAACTGAAAGATACATGAACCTTATTATGGCGAAAAACGTTATATAAAATTTAGGAAACCATAAAGAGAGGCTAATTCTAAAAAGGGGGGGTCAAAACTGTCTATAATACTTGAGAACAACAAGAAACTGGAAAAGTGAGTCATAAAATTAAAATTCCAAAATTAAATCAATCAATAGAAAAGGAGTTTGAAACTCTTACGTTATGAGGATACTGATCCAAGTGCAATAAGAATGAATATATTTCACTTAAATGTTTAATATCAGTCTTTTTGTTCACACAAGAGGATGACTGCGAAATGAAAGCCATTTCCAAAAAAAGTCTCTTATATTTGTTGGACTCTTTAGCTAAGATTTTAGCAGCATCAAAATTGATATTATGACCTTCTTTATGTACATGATCACTAAGTGCACATCTTTCAGGGTGTAATCTACAGTCACTCTTATGCGAACAAATCCTGTCTTTCAATAACCTGTTTGTTTGACCAATATACTCACTCGAGCAATCAGAGCAAGGAATGCAATACACTACATGTGACTGATGTAATAAAGGAGTTTTATCCTTCAGATTAGTAAACAGAGAATTTATAGTCAAGACAGTTTTATTAGCGATTTTGATGTTATTAAAAGGTTTAAGCATTCCCTGATGATGACAATAAACATTGTCGAAATATTGGAAAAAGTGTTATAAGAGTATACTTCCTGCATGCTGCGTACCCAACGAGTTTTCTCATAGATTTATATATATATATATATATATATATATATATATATATATATATATATATATATATATATATATATATATATATATATATATATTTATTCACCTGTATTGGATTTTTAGTGTATTCAGCAATCACAAAATATTTCGATGAAGATGCAAATCTTGTTACCAAACGACAACACAGAGAGTTGTAATTGAAACAATTATTGAGATTATATAACTCATTTTTCTTTTTTTAACTCGAGGGACCTACAGTTTAACGCCGTGTTCCGAACGGCCAATGGGCTTGTAAACTGTGTACATTACCCAACAATTAATCATAAATAACCACTAAATTCCGGACATACACACAACACCCAAGAGCGAGGTGGGACTCGAACCCACAATCCTCGGTTTACAAACTGTATAAGGTGGTTCACCTTACCGCTGGTCTACCGAGGCCTCCAAATATATAACTCATGTATGAATAAGCCAATAGAATCCGTGAATTTTGCATAACGACGTAGTATAGATAATTGAATATACCCTTGACGACGTGATTATAATCGTTTTGGTGTTTCGCCTCGTGTCAAAATGTATATATATTTTCATATTGACGGTGTTTTGACGTTTGTCAAAAAAAATTAATATTTTTTATTCGTTATATAATCGTAACGAATACCACTCGAGTAATCGAAAATAATCGATTATACTGACCTCGTCACTGGGCGTATTTTTTTAAAACACCACTCGAGCTGCGCTCTCGTGGTGTTTCGCAAAATACGTCTCGTGACTCGGTAGTATAATCGATTATTTTCGATGCTCTTGTGATATTATTACTGATAATATTCGATGGAGAATTGAAACCTCAAATAATATAAATTTTCATCCTCTTATTTCTGATTGAAAATGAGTTTGATTATGTTAATTTGGTTGAAAATAATGATCTCGATAATAGCTTTCACCTATAGCACGCTTCATTGACCATGTGGGTGGTGCGAAAAATCGAGATTTAACGGTCGCCGAAAAATTATTCATTTCCAAACGAAAACGTCAAGCGGTCTGAAATTTTAGTACCTATATTATACAGAAGGGATAGATACATGCCGAAACGAACTGAGAACTCCATCAGACATCAGAAAAAAATTTTTGTATGTCAAAGCCGAATTGTCTGAAAAAACAATCTTTTGTATATAGCCAAATAAACATTCGAGACGAAAACTATCGTCAGCATGGTTATTTTCGGCCCAAATTAAATACAGAAAGCAACTTTCGAGCGAAAAAAATATTTTTAATTTTCAAAAAATTTTTCCTCCTTCGAGATATAATATAAATTTTCAATCTTTCGTTTCTGATCGAAAATCGGAATTTCGACAATAGTTTTCACCTAGCATGCTTAATTGACCATGTGGGTGGTGCGAAAAATCAAGATATAACGGTCGCCGAAAAATGATTCATTCCCAAACGAAAAACGCTAGCTGTCTGAAATTTAAGTATATTATACAGAAAGGATAGATACATGCCGGAACGAACTGAGAACTCCATCAGACAGCAGGAAAAGATTTTAGTATGTCAAAGATGAATTGTCTGAAAAAACAATCTGTACATTGTCAAATAAACATTCGAGACGAAAACTATCATCAGCATGGTTATTTTCAACCAAAATTACATACTGAAAGCAACTTTCGAGCGAGAAAAAAAAACAATTAACCAGTAAACATAAACTGTGAATTATAATTCTTCTATGCTACAGATAACTGAGACATTTTTCTGTACCTTCGCCTTCTCAATATCCGATCATAGAATCAATACGATACTTTGAAACGTTCTGTGGTTGTGAACTCAACGAAGTTGGTCACTTAACACATACCTACATCCTACATGTATTTCTAGCATAGACATAGAAATAAGTAATTTAAATATATTGAATTACAAGCGCTTGTTCCTATCAAGTATGACGTAGGAAATATATTACATACCAAAAATATGTTATTATAAAATAATATAACAACACAACCGTGAGAGTTACTAACTCAACAGGAAGGAAAGTAAACTCGTTTTGTATATGTATCAATATTGCTACTTTATCTATGAGCAACAAAGCCTTAACCGCCCGATATTCTCCAATGAAATATCCCTTTTTGGTTAATTCGTTGCGGTCGAAGATGATCACATTTCCGAGAATTATCGAAGAACTTTGGAAATAGTCAATTGGACTCACTTGTCTGATATTTTTATTGCCACTTTAAAAGGTCATATTTTACGATTCTCCGTAAGTCATAATTTCGAGTTTTGTACCATGTGGTTTGTGTTTGGGGATCCTTTTGGGTTGTTCAACTTCCGACTACTGCACTAACAGACAGTGGCGTCAACTCATCAAAGGTTGTAGTAGATCGACTATATATAATTCCATATATCTATATAATATGTAATCAAATGAAAAATTTTATTTTTCACTTGTATATTATATGTTTATTTCACCTTGGATACTGTTAAACGCCCGCTTATTAAATACTTCATAATCCTTGTCGTATACGTCTCTGGATTTATCCGGCAATGAATTATACGCAGCTTTGGCTGCATTTTCTATGATATTCTTGGGTAAATTCATTTTCATTTCCATTATTTCTAAAGACTACACAAAGAAAGCAGCAATGACATTCACTAAATATGATGACAAAAATATTCATAAACGTCAAAATATCATCAAGTGACTTGCCTAATATGAGAAGGAAAATGGATAGGATCAATGAACCGATTTAAAAATCCCTTTTTCATTATTATACAATAATTTTTTCGTTAAAAATAAAATCTTGTATGCACCACGTGCGTTACTAGATTCTTGCGCCCATCGGGCAACATTCGTCCCTCGGATATAAGGCCCTCCGACCGAATATCTGAAATTTGGTTTCATGGATAATTGATTTTGCTCTATCGATCTAAAATAATAGTGGCGCTGCGACGTTGCCGCTTATACTATAAAGTAGCAGCAACTGTGAAATTTCAAATGAGACACCCTATATATTATTCCATTTTTTGCTTCTCTACCATTTTCCAATTGTTTTTGTATGATACTTCCCTATACATATTTCCAGAGGTTTTGGAGAAATTAAATGATTTCCTTATTTTTTTGTGCAAAACATAGCTTCAATTAAATGTTCAGTACTAAGGTATTCAGATTCGTAGGACGCTGAAATTTTAGGTGTAGTTTACCAAGTTCCAACGTATTAGGAATTTGCTAAGGACTTTTGTCCCCATTATACAAGGTCCTTCAAAATTTGCGATTTTAACGATAAATACAAAAATAGTAAAAAGTGCATTTTTTCAAATGTGATACCCTGTATATTATTGAAAATCTCGAAAGAAAATTGAAATCTCTTTCAAATGATATGTCATGTTCCTATACCTAAAAAGTCAGGTTTCCGAAATAAAAGCAAGTTTCTATAAAAATAAGATTATTTAGCCATATTTTGTATTAGGTAGCTATGAAATGTCAAGAAAGATGTCGTTATGCAAATTTGACAATTAGTCCATCAACAATAAAACGTTCGCGCTTTCATTAACAAAAATTTGATTTGAAAACAATCAAAATCGAAGGCAATAACTATTCTCATGACGTTTTGATGAAGTTATTTATTGTACATGGCCAATGTGACCAAATAATAGCAAGAACATGCAGAAGATTCAATGAAATGTATCCCTATTTACAACCAACGAACGAGAGAAAATTTGTACGTTTAGAAAATAATTTTATCTGGATGGGGCACCAGCTCATTGCACTGGGGAAGTAACAACTGAGTTGTTCCAAATGTTCGATGATCGCTGGTTTAGACGTTTAGGACCATGGAATTGGCCTGCGAGATCACCCGACCTAACGCCAATTGAATTTTACTTGTGGGGTACTTTGAAAAGAAAAGTTTACATTACATCAATAGCCAATAAACAAGACCTGCGCCAACGAGTGATCAATTCCATCGAGGAGCTAAATGCCAATGAGATAAGGAGGGCCACAAATCATTCAACAAGTATCCGAATTTTGAAATGTTTGGAAATCAACGGCAGTCATTTTGAACACTTATTATGATCGTTTTCTTAACTTAAATACGTATGTCATTGTATTAACATGATTTATTCCCGTTATACCGTTTTGTTATTTGTTATTTTACATAATGCTTTTTTTTATTAGTTTAGTAAATTTCGTTTCGCTTTCAGTATTGACCCATAAGTGATAAAATTATTTTGTAAACGTACAAATTTTCTCTCGTTCGTTGGTTGTAAATAGGGATACATTTCATTGAATCTTCTGCATGTTCTTGCTATTATTTGGTCACATTGACCATGTACAATAAATAACTTCATCAAAACTTCATGAGAATAGTTATTGCCTTCCATTTTGATTGTTTTCAAATCAAATTTTTGTTAATGAAAACGCGAACGTTTTATTGTTGATGGACTAATTGTCGAATTTGCATAACGACATCTTTCTTGACATTTCATAGCTACCTAATAAAAAATATGGCTAAATAATCTTATTTTTATAGAAACTTGCTTTTATTTCGGAAACCTGACTTTTTAGGTATAGGAACATGATATATCATTTGAAAGAGATTTCAATTTTCTTTCGAGATTTTCAATAATATACAGGGTATTACATTTGAAAAAATGCACTTTTTACTATTTTTGTATTTATCGTTAAAATCGCAAATTTTGGAGTCCTTGAAATATTCCTAATACGTCGGAACTTGGTAAACTACACCTAAAATTTCAGCGTCCTTCGAATCTGAATACCTTAGTACTGAACATTTAATTGAAGCTATGTTTTGCACAAAAAAATAAGAAAATCATTTAATTTCTCGAAAACCTCTGGAGATAGGTATCAATCAGCTCCGCCACGGAGAATATATAAATAATTATTTGAATATTGTGTAAAATAATTTTGTTTAACACTCAACTAAATAATTAGTATAATCCAAATGGAAAACTGAATCGAACTTTAATCAAACTGAATATAATGCAACATTGTCTAGAGAAAATCGGTTAACAATTTCTCTCCAGAAGAAAATTTATATTCTATCTATTAAATTGATTGAAATTTATTTGTTAAATTTCGTGTAAATTGCTAATAATTAGTTGAGATTTGAAAAATTTAACTGTTGTTCGTTCCAGAAGATCTACTTAGATTGATAATTCTATTTTTTACAGTTTTTTTTCTGAAAACTATAATTTCATAGTGTGTTTATTTCATGTTTTTTACTGATAGGGGTGTGTAGCCCATTAATACACCCCTGCAACAATACTTTTATTTTTCTCCTCTATTCGATAAATTTTTTATTTGTTTCGTCGATAAAGAAAAATTAAAAGGTATTTAATTTTTCACTTGTATATTATTTGTTGATTTTTACCTTAGATACGGTTGCTATAAATACACTCATTATGCCCTAGGGCGTAATGAGCAGGCATAATGGATCATTACGCCCGTCAATTGTACGAGGAGAAATGAAGAAACTTCCATTGATTAAATACTTCATAATTCTTGTCGTATACGACTCTGGATTTCTCCGACAATGAATTATTCGCAGCTTTGGCTGCATTTTCTATGATATTCTTGGGTAAATTCATTTTTATTTCCATTATTTCTATAAGGCTACACAAAGGAAGCAGCAATCACTAAATATGATGACAGAAATATTCACCAAAATATCAGCAAATGACATGCCTACTATGAGAAGGAAAATGGAAAGTACCTATAGTAGCAAAGAACCGATTTTAATTCGATTTGTCATTATAATAAAATAATTTTTTCGTGAAAAATAAAATCTTGTATGCACCACGTGCGTTACTAGATTCTAACATTCATCCCACGGGCCAAAGGGTCTCGGGCCGAAGGACGTTAGGATCTATATAACGTTGGGATCTATATAACGCACTTGGTACATAAATAACTAATATACATTCATTTTTCGGGAGAGAAGATTAAAACTGCTTAACATAACAATCTATGCCAATTGCATGATATAAGAATGATTTTAAGTGCTAAAAAAATTGTAATATACTAGATTTCCTGAAATGTATTTCTCAAAATAACAGTTCATCACTTGCAACAACCTATGCAAATACGTAATTAGAATTAGACTGATCACTCAGAAGCACGAGTACTTATAATGCCAAAAATCTAAATATCGCCGTTCGGGATTTTAATCCTGGTAACCTATAATAAAAATACCGCCTTGATGGACAAGAAGCGAATAAGCGAATATTTACGGACCTGTCTGAAAAAAGAGATTAACAAACAGAGCAAAAAAGTTATGAATGTTCCTTTTCAACATCAGCCACCTAGTCATTTTTGAAGATACCATGATTAGTGGCATTGTTATGTTAACCAGTGCTCTGGTCCTTTAGAATTGGGATGGTGCTTCACCTTGCCTAATTGGGTGCATACAAAAAGCAATTATGGGTCTACTGTGAATAACGTATCCACATCCTTCCAACACTGTTTTATTGATGGAGAAATATGAGGTGATTTATTCGACAATCTAATCCTAAAAGGAATCGAAAGAAACGAAATTCTGTATCAGCAGAATTGAAAAAACTATTGTTTCAATTAGTTTTACCTGGACAAGTTGAAGACAATTATTGAAATAAAATTATTGAAACAAATTTATTGAAACAAATTTATTATCTACCTAAATCAAATTTATTGAAACAAATTTATTGAAACAAATTCATTACCTAAATCAAATTTATTGAAACAAATTTTTTCAAACAAATTTATTGAAACAAATTTATTGAAACAAATTTATTGAAACAAATTTAATGAAACAAATTTAATGAAACAAATTTATTGAAACAAATTCATTGAAATAAATTTATTGAAACAAAATTATTGTAACAAAATTATTGAAACATATAGCCGAAAATCACGGGATCACATATGAAACCGGAGTAGTTTTATACTTACCTAGAATTGTACATTTATGAAAAGGTTTGGTCATCTTGGCGTCATCTTAAAGTTCATTCATTCCTGCCAATAAGGTAATATCTTCTTCATGAATTTTCATGGATAACCAAAGAAAGTTCATCAAATCATACCATTAGTCCCGAGTTTACGTAATTAAAATATTATTTTTAACAGTTACAAATGCGTTTCATTTTAAGGAAATAGAGGTTTTATCAAATTTTACTCTCCCAGTCACTCCCAAAATTTTAACTGAATTTACATACACATTAATAAAGAGCCCAGATACTAAATTTGATATGAAGGGGGCAATGAAGGTGACAATATGTACCGGAGAAGAAATTTATATGAAAAATCGTGTACAAGGGGTATAAAATGTATATAAAAATATTAATGTTTATTATCTTCATGGAAACTAAAACTTTAAGTAGATACTATTTAACTAATTTATTGGGCCGATACTTGAAGATCCATTATAATATTGTAAATAAAACTTCACAGTTTTCGATTTTCACTATATTTTGTTAACATGACAATTGTTTCGTCAACACAGTGGCTTCTTCAGATGTATAGTACATGCTCACTTTCACAACGAGAATATTGAAAGATGATGGAAGGGAATATACAATAAGAATGGGGAAAAACCTAAACGTAATCACTTAGCAGGTTGAAGTACAAACTGTCAATGGCTTGAGAAAAACAAAACAGGCACAAGTATTCAATATTACATCTAGAAGATATTTAACAACAGTGAATTATTCATATCTAATTGGTTATTTAACAAATTATTTGATTGTTTCATACTATTGATTTCAAGAGCTTCTGATAAATTGAGTTTACAGCCTTCCTTTTCTTTATGTAATATTTCAAAGTCACTACTAAAAATATGATTATGTTCCAGGAGATGTGATGCATAAGTAGAATCTAATTTTTCCTTGTCGTAACTTCTTTTTTCTCCGATCGTGGGAAAAGTGACATTATTTTGACCTGTTTTCTATGCGCAAAGCTCAACATTCCAGAATAGTGGTCAGTTGCTAAGCAATTAGAAAATAACAGTGCGGTAATATTCTTACCGCACTGCTGTAGCGTGCGGTAATTTAACAAATGGATTATTACATTAAAATGAAACAAAGTATGATTTTAATTTTTATAATTGTTGTTAATATTTACATTTTTTGTATCCTGTAGCTTGACGTTTTAAAACTGCTCTCAGTTTTTGGTACTGGGCAATATTAATATTATTTTTAACAGATAAAGTTGATCGAAGCATGGAATAATGTGCCCACAACGTCGAAGATTTCATTGTTTTAGGCAATTCAGCAACATACGCCATCAGTACATTCTCAGAAAATGATACACTGTTGTTTTTTCTACAAAAATTCATGAAGCGTTGGTACGCAAGTTCATACTTCTCTCTGGATTTCGCCGGAAGTAAATTAAGTGAAGCCACGTTCGCGGCTTCTACTAGTTCAGGAGCCGTGCAAGACAACAAATAATCACTATCAGTGTTCATGTTTACTAATTCGTTTTTAATTCCTTATAAAATACAACGAATCAAACAAAACTGGCTTTAAAATTATTTTACTTTTGTTATAACAGAGTAATTTCCATGGCTACCACTTCTATATTTCAATATGAACATAGAGAAACCTATTTAAACTTACTTGATTACATCTTGGATGAAATATTTTTCAACTAATTTTTTAAATGTAAATCAACGATTGGAGAAAAAATAGTATGTATAATTCGTGGGAAAAGCATATTCCCAAACTCCTGTGTTACCAGACTCGTCGCTACGCTCCTCGTCTGATAATTATCACAGTCGTTTGGGAATATTATGCCTTTCCCACTAATTATACAATATACTATTATGTTCTGATATTCGAACTCCAAAGTTCCTGCCAGTTTGGCCAATATATACTTTAGACTTTAGGGCATGAACCACATGTTAGCTTCTGGATCCCTGGCTTATTTTGTTGTGTATTTATATCTTTTGAACTTTTAATATGTTTCCAATGGTATTCTAAGTTTTGAATGCTATTTTTAAATTTCGATTTGATAAAAAGGTTGAAATTTTCACCTATATAAGTTAATAATTTAAAGTTTTCATCATTATCTATTACGTTCGGATAAAATTGAAAAATGGTTGCATTATACAATCTCCTCGTTAAAATTTTATCTATTATTTTTGCAGAATTTACAATAAGATACTATTTGTTGGAAATAATTGAGAGGAAGTTTAATAACCCAACGATTCAAAAAAACTAAAAGTTCACCTATAATTCCAAGCTAACAAATAAGAACGTCTAAATCGGAAGTTTTCAAAGCAGGGACCAATTCATTTTCGTCCTTCAGACCGAATGTAATAGAACAAGTTCATCCCTTTTCCGTCGCTCGTGGGCCTGTGGCTATTTTGTTTTTGTCGGCGTCGTCTGTCTTTGTAAATTTAAAGCCATTTCGAAAGGTTTTATTGTTCGACACGTGGTCCTCATATTTTGGGACCAGAATTTGTTATTCGAGTCGTAAAAGAAGAATTAGAGAAATACGATGCCATGGCATAGAAATAAACATGCGAAACAGTAAATTATTACTTTTCGGTATAGAGCAGCGTTTTCTATCATTTTTCAGTCACGGGACCCTAGAAAAATCAAGGACAATCATCAAGGAAAAAATTAAGAACCTATTCTTTTAGTACTGCACATACAAAAAAATACTTTGTTCTCCAACCATAAAAAAATGTTGATATTTTTCTACTATTTTCAGGTGCAAAAGCCATCAATTCCCTTTTACCGTACAAAAATTTGCTCGTTGCTTAGCAACACTTTCAATCCTAGGATTAAAAACGCTACTTTTAATCCTAGGACTAAAAGTAATTGCATTTGAGTTCTCTAATTGAAATTTGAAGAAAAAAACCTTGTCTCTTACAAACTCAGTAAAACAAACTAATTTGGCATTTTTGATATCCAGTGTGGATCGCAACATTGAATACTGGGACCAAAGAGTGGATGGCTTGACGGTCTTCGTTAAATTTGAGAAATACACCATAAGAACACTCTCCGCATAGTTTTGCACATTTTTTTCTTTACACCAATCCATGAATCGCTGATATGCAAGTTCATAAACTTGGCGAGATTTGGGTGGCAAAAGATTTAGATATACTGCTTCGGCACTTTCCAATATATCCGCAGGTATATTTTCATCGTGTTTGGGATTGATTTTGAAAGCAGCGTAAAAACTACTACAAAAATTATATGATTAGTACGTCTGCTGATGTCTACTTGACAATCAATATTTACCAACAATACCAGATATCCATGACTACCGACTTGCTATCGCTGTTATAATTAATAGGTGTTCAAATTTATCACCAAATTATTAACGATTTTTGAATGAAACTAAATTTATTTTAATTTTGACTTGGTTGGAGAAAAAGTAATATATATCATACGGACTAAAAGTGCCTATTTTTACTCGCAATTTTGCATTCGCTCGGCTGCGCTGCGCTCCGCCTCGCAATTGCAAATATTGCTCGTAAAAAAATATGCACTTTTAATCCTTATAATATAACATACTATTTCCGCAAACGTCAAAAAATGACGACTTTTTATTCGGAGAATCAAATTTTTCGATGTTTTCATTTGAATTGTTTGTCCTAGCTACACTAGGACCTAGTGTATTCTTATCATAAAGTTGATGCATCAGAGAATTATCCATAGAATTATGTTGGAAACAACTTAATTTGATTTCAGATGAAGCTTGGAAATTTCGATTAAATTAAATTTATCATGTGTACTATGATACCTATTGAACATTTCTAATTGAATTTTTCCATTTTTTCATTTAAATTAATGTTCCTACTGTTAACTTAATTTCAAATGATGTTTGGAACACTATAAATTTTCCAAATCATCCTTTATATTCTGGAAGAAGTTCTGTGCAACGGAATTTCAAGTCGAGCACTTGAGATTCATCGATAAAGATACCCAGATTCCATCTTTGCAATTTTCTCAGACAATTTCCGTAATTTCCATAAAATAATCATGAATTTCCGTGGGAGTAATCATTGCCGGTTTTACAGTTTGTACCGCCCGCCCGTTTATAACTTTGGTTATTGGGTGTAAATGCCCTTTTCGAAAAACCGTTCTGTCCCGAAGCGAAATTTATTGTTGTGTGTCTGTGAATATGGATGGAAGTAATGAACAGGTTGTCACTGTTGTCAGTTGTCATTTCGTACAGCTGTAAGCATTCTACTGCGTATACATTTAGTAGGTTGATAATACTTCTTATTTGAAGAAATTAAAATTTAAGAAAAACATTAATTATATATATATATATATATATATATATATATATATATATATATATATATATATATATATATGTTTTGTTTCAACAATCTGACCGGTAATAAATGTGGTAATCGTTATAGGAAAATCAGAGGAGAAGGACTGACCTTAAATTCTCTTCCCTTTGAGAATTTCCTTGACTGGAACCTCGTTTATCTTCTTCCGGTTCAAAGGGCACTCAAATCTCTTGTCTTATTCTCCGTCACAACTCCTCGAGTCGGTAAAACACCCGTTTAATTCGTTAAAAGCCGGTAATTTATTGTCCGCGTTCGAACTCGGTCAACTCATTAAATTGATCTCTGCGTTCTCTTCGGTCACATATGGAAAGGAGGAAGGGAAATACGAACCAAAAAAATTATCGATACCAGTGTCATAAACAAACAATTGATACTGAACATTCCCCCCATCCATATTTCAATACAAATATGAAAACAAATTATAAAATAATAAGAATAATAACCCGATAAAGTAAGATCCAATGACATTAAAAATAAATAAATAATTGTTCTAGAAAATAACTAAATTATATGTGCATTAAGCTATTGTGTCGGTAGCATTGCCACCTTATTAACAGGTCTCGTTACCTCCCCATTAGCCGTTTTTAATTTTAAAACTCTAACAATCCCGTCAGAGCCCTTAATCATATCGGTAACCCTTCCAAGTGGCCAATGAGTTGGAGGGGCATTTGGTGAATAATATAAAACTAAATCACCTCAGCAAGTGAGTTAGATGGTTTGTGCCACTTGGGCCGGTACTGTAGTGAATGAATATATTCATTCAACCATCGTTTCCAAAATGATTGAGTTAATTGTTGGCTTAATTGCCACTGAGTCAAACGATTCGTAGGAATATTTGTCAAATCCAATTCACACCGAGACAATAATGGACCACCTATCAGAAAGTGCCCCGGCGTGAGAGGATCTAAATCATCATCCGTAGAAGATGTCTGATTGTCTGATTACAAAATGGTCTCGAATTCACAATCGCCTCGATTCTAGTAATGATCGTTAGAAAAGGCTCTAAATGGAGCTTAGTATTTCCCATAATACGCTTTAAGTGATACTTAAATGATTTTACACCAGCCTCCCATAGACCGCCCATATTGGGTGCGTATGGTGGGTTATGACGCCAAGTGATTCCATGTTTCGCCATATAATGAGCTATAATCTACGTTTTTATATCGAAAAATTTTGAGATGTCAGATATCTCTCTTGCCGCACCCCTAAAATTGGTCCCTTGATCGGGATTTATCGAGGGGGACCTCGACGAGCAATGAAACGGTCTAAAGTTGCAAGACATGCGTCGGAGTAGTTAACGAACTGACGAGTTCTAAATGAATGGCCCGAAGATACCATGCATACGAAAAGTGGCTAACGTAGCATTTTTGATATCTGTCCGTTTTATGCTTGGACAATTTCACCTCCAATGGTCCTGCAAAATCTAAACCGGTGTGGGTGAAACATCTTGCCGGTTGAATTCGGTATTTTGGGAGATCACCCATAGGGGGCTGAATTGGTTCAGCCTTAAAACGGTAACAAACTAAACATCGAAAATTCGGTTCCTTAGTACTCGTCGAATGTTGGGTATCCAATATGTTCGCTGTATCAAAGACATTACCAAAGCGAGGACCTCCATGTCCCGAAAAAATATGATAGAAGTCACATATTAGAATGGCTAGTCGACTATCTTGAGGTATCAAGTATGGATGTTTCAAGTGTAATTGAATTGGGAGTGTCGCAAACGACCCCACCATAAGGTGTCCCGATGCTGAAGAGAAAAGGCGAATAAGGGCAATATTTTCTTTGAACAGAGTCTGTTCATTTGAATTAATCTAATTTCGTTTCGAAAAATACTGATATTGAGTAATTTTTATAGCCAGTTTCAAGGCCCTATCATATTCATTGGCTGTGAGAGGACCCTTAAAATTGTAGGGTTCTGTCATCTTGCCAATAGAACCTTTCATATGTCACAAAATCGTAAAATATATGCGAATATTCTCTGTAAACGCGGTAATGAAGACGTACGTTCGAAAATATACTTAAATTTTTGAGAAATCTTGTTTTAACGTTATGAGGCCCCAATGTACTGTTTCTTTAAATGAAATCCTTTAGCTCCGGCAATGCTTCCGAAGTATTATTATAAACCTCCCAGGTTTTCTTCGTCTGTTTAAAAGAATGTCTGGCCCCTTCCACCACAAACTGCAATTTACTAGCTCTTTGTGGTGTTAAAACCTCGACTAGCTGGATCAGCAGGATTATTTCTACCTGAGATATAACCCAACGAGCATTCGGGTAAAATTATCATGTATTTGCGTTACTCTGTTGGCGACAAACATCTTCAAGCGGTTAGGGTGGCGTTTTCAACCAACCTAATACAGTTGCTGAATCACTAAGACATATTGGTTCGGTTAAATTTATGAATGACTCGAATGACTGCGTAGTAACAAGCATAAGTTTTGAAAGCAGACAGGCTGCACCAAGTTCCAAACGCGGAATAGTCCATGGTTTAACAGGGGGCTACTCTTGTCTTAGCTGTAACAATATTGTACAAGGGAATCTCAACCCATTTCAACACGCAAATATACAACCGCTGCCATACCTAAGCCACTGGCATCAGAAAAACCTATCAAAGTCGATTTCTCCCCACGTGCGTTATAAATACATCGGGGAATACGAATATTCTCAATAAAACTTAGTTCATTTTTAACTGCAACCCATTTCCGTTGAATATTTTCCGGTAGAGGGTCATCCCAATCTATCTTTAGTAACCATAATTCTTGCAATAATGCTTTCATAAAAAATGTGAAAGGGCTTAAATACCCATTAATATCAAAGGTTCTCGCGATTCGTGATAATATACCACGTTTAGAGGCCGGTTCGTTAAAATTCTGATTTCGGTAAAACAGGGTATCCGTCTTTGTGTCCCAATATATTCCCAAAACCTTAACTGAAGACGGAATATCTCCCATTGGAGATCACATGTTCTAAACTATAAAAAAAAACTCTAACCATAACAACTCATCTTCTTAGACAAAATCTAAACATCAGGAATTTTCAATTTTTCTAAAAAGAAAAAATAGTTTGGAACATGTGATCTCCAAAATTACAAGTAATGTCTTTTTAAAGACAACAATCAAATATTTCAAACCTATTTTGTACATTACGTGGGTGAAGGTTTCTGTGGTTCCCTTCCCATCTAATATCAACAGACCTGTCTGTTGATATTGGACTAAATAGCACGTAATTAATAACTGAAGACGGCCACAGCCGCAATAAGAAATTTTTGAAAAAAAGATAAATAGTACCCTATTCTTTGACTCTTCAAAATCAAAATAATTTCAACCTATTTCGAACATTACGTGGGTAAAGGTTTCTGTGGTTTCCCTTACCATCTAATAATAACAGATTTGAATGTTAATATTGGACTGAATAGCACGTAATGAATAACAAAGAACGGCCACAGCCGAAAAATTTTAGTGGAACATAGTAGTCTTTGTGTTAGTTTGAATGGTTTCGACAATGTTTCTTCTGTATTTGTGGAATTCTGGACTTCCATTGTCTATAAAAATATATCTGAAACAAAAATAAAATAAAAGAAAACTTGATTAGTAAATGGCAAGAAAAGAAAATAGCTGAAAAATTAAATTCAATGAATTAGTAGTATCTGAAAAAAGAAAAGAAATAAGATTAGTAAATAATAAGTTGGAAAATGGTGAAAAAATAAAATTATACAATATACACTATTGTAGTGTATAGAATTCCACAAATATAGTAGTCTTTTTCTATTCAAATTTTTTCAAATCAATAAATGTCAAAGAAATTTCAATTTTTTCAAAAGTTTTGATAAAGCCACGAATGTCGTGGCGAAACGTCAACTTTTTAATAAAATCGAGTTTTTTAAGATTCAACAAGCCTGTTATTGCTAATAATTATCAAGAGATTTTATATGTATATATATATATATATATATATATATATATATATATATATATATATATATATATATATATAAGTATATATATATATATATATATATATATATATATATATATTCAGGGGCGGCTAGTCAAAGGAGGCTAAGGAGGCTAAGCCTCCTCAATAATATTCCGTGTAGCACTAATATATATATTATATTGAATAGTCAGCATTCAGCATATTCATATTAATCAAAATCATATTATTTTATGCACCTACCTTCCTTTCAACCTACATTATATAATATAGGTAATTTATTAATTAAGATAGAAGGTATTTACATTTACTGCATTTCATTCATTTCAAGATTTGTGGCAACGCTGCGGAAAGCTTAGAAAGGTATATTCTCAACGTTCATTATGCCTGCCACAGAAAAGCAAACTCACACTACTCAAAAACAAATACTCCGAATGAATACTTCATTGAAATAGAAAACCAAAACACATGTACATGGCAACACCGATAAAGTCCAGTCTTATAAAATGTCGACCAATCACAACTATAGAATCTCCCTGACATCGAGTAAAGTCGTTGATTGAATCGTAGTATGATCCTAATTCGTACTGTCTGAATAATGGACGCCGGAATCAGCTCGCGTTACGCGTATTGTTTTGAAATCAGTTTGATTACTGAAATTAATTTCAAAAATTTCAATGGTGACTTAGTGGAATATTTGTTATCCCATAACTTTAGTGCCCTAAGTTATGAGGATAAAGTTTTGATAAAAACAAAAAAAACCTACCCCTGAATTAAACAATTTGGTGCAGCGTAACAGAAAACAAAACCGCGGTTTTAATACATTATGAGAGACATCCTTGCCTAACCGGATCACAGGTAAAAAATAAATTATTTTGTTGGCAGTGTTTACTTTTTACTAGTGAAAATGTCTCTGTGTGGGGCCGCTTAGGATTGGAGGATTTAATTCTGATACCTAGTTGAAAGTGAGGAATTTTTCACCGATAAAGTAACTCTAATACAGCACAGCGGATTAATATTCTTACTTACAAGATAAGGAATTTATATATTTTAAACATCTTAAATTAATTTTTGAACAAACAGAAATAGTTTTTCAAATCTTACAGCACAAGTTTTCAGATGTAATTTACTCACGAAATCGGCTCAAGTTTCTTTTGGAAAAAATTTCAGAATTTCGTGCAGAAGTTTATTTTAAAAAACTATTTTCTGTATTTCAAACTACTGATGATACGACTCAATTTAGCCCAAAACGAAAGAAATTCAGTTACGCAGATATGGAGCTTCACTATAAGCAAATATTTTATGAAATTTTGGATACTATTATGGGTCAAATAGAAATAAGGTTCTCTGATTTGAAAGAACTGCATTTCTTCGACTTACTCAATAAAAATTTGTTTACCGGATTTTCGGCTAATTTTCCAGATTTTTCGGCACTTTCCAATATATCCGCAGGTATATTTTCATCGTGTTCGGGATTGATTTTGAAAGCAGCGTAAAAACTACTACAAAAATTATATGATTAGTACGTCTGCTGATGTCTACTTGACAATCAATATTTACCAACAATACCAGATATCCATGACTACCGACTTGCTATCGCTGTTATAATTAATAGGTGTTCAAATTTATTACCAAATTATTAACGATTTTTGAATGAAACTAAATTTATTTTAATTTTGACTTGGTTGGAGAAAAAGTAATATATATCATACGGACTAAAAGTGCCTATTTTTACTCGCAATTTTGCATTCGCTCGGCTGCGCTGCGCTCCGCCTCGCAATTGCAAATATTGCTCGTAAAAAAATATGCACTTTTAATCCTTATAATATAACATACTATTTCGCAACGTCAAAAATGACGACTTTTTATTCGGAGAATCAAATTTTTCGATGTTTTCATTTGAATTGTTTGTCCTAGCTACACTAGGACCTAGTGTATTCTTATCATAAAGTTGATGCATCAGAGAATTATCCATAGAATTATGTTGGAAACAACTTAATTTGATTTCAGATGAAGCTTGGAAATTTCGATTAAATTAAATTTATCATGTGTACTATGATACCTATTGAACATTTCTAATTGAATTTTTCCATTTTTTCATTTAAATTAATGTTCCTACTGTTAACTTAATTTCAAATGATGTTTGGAACCACTATAAATTTTCCAAATCATCCTTTATATTCTGGAAGAAGTCTGTGGCAACGCGGAATTTCAAGTCGAGCACTTGAGATTCATCGATAAAGATTACCCAGATTCCATCTTTGCAATTTTCTCAGACAATTTCCGTAATTTCATAAAATAATCATGAATTTCCGTGCGGAGTAATCATTGCCGGTTTTACAGTTTGTTGTACCGCCCGCCCGTTTATAACTTTGGTTATTGTGGGTGTAAATGCCTTTTTCGAAAACCGTTTCTGTTCCCGAAGCGAAATTTATTGTTGTGTGTCTGTGATATATGGATGAAGTAAATGAACAGGTTGTCACTGTTGTCAGTTGTCATTTCGTAACAGCTGTAAGCATTCTACTGCGTATACATTTAGTAGGTGATAATACTTCTTATTTGAAGAATTAAAATTTTAAGAAAAACATTAATTATATATATATATTATATATATATATATATAATATATATATATATATATATATATATATATATATATATATATATATATATTGTTATGAATTCTTTAATTTGCTCACTATTTATGAAAGCCAATTATTATGAATTGCTATATTTTTAGTATAATTTTATCAATTTAATTTTAATTTTGTATTGATATTTCTCTATAATCTCAGGGAAGGTTCTCTTTAATTTTTAAATTGATTCTATATTTTATTATTTTATAAAAAAAAACTTTGACTCTAATAATTGAAAACTTCAATAAATTCAAAAATTTAAAAATTTAACAAATTTATTAACACAAATTATCAAATACAAATTCAGTTTAATACTAACAATAACAATTACTCTTTCAAATTTTATTATGGTACCTTTTTATTTTATATTAATTAATTCCCCTTTTAAAGTTAATATTTGCAAATATTTATGCACTCTATTGGCCAATTTGAAATTTTGTAAAAACTCACGATTGTTTATTTCACCGCTGGTTGATCTTCTTTCTTCAGATGTTCAATGAATTCCAAATGTTCTTTCTTCTCTCTTCTATACTTGTTCTCCAAAACAGCAACTCGCTCTCTATGGTCTCAGCCAATCTTTTAGTAACCTCACTTAATTTCTATATTGTTAGAAATTAATTTCACAATTCACAATTTTTTTACTTAACTTGATATTATTTCACATACAGGTATTATGAGCTTTTATTTTATTTATATCGATGATTTATTATGACTTTTTACTTTCAGCTATTATTATACTTTTAATTATTCAACATGGATGACAAAAAACAAAAGAATCAGATCTTAAACTGACGATGTTTATCTCTTGAAATCAAAATAGGAACTCCTGAAGCCGGATGTTATACCTCTATATATAACCTTCTATTAATTTTTCAATATCAAGGAATCTGATGGTTTTTTCTAGAATAATCTCAATATCCTTTTTATAATTTCTTTCATATTTAAAATATTATACTAACAGGTATTGTGAATGTTTCTCTATCATATAATTTAATTAAATATACAATAATTTTGGAAATTACTTATTTCAATAATAACAGCTTCTTTATGATAATTTAAAATTTTTCAATCTCAGTACTTCAATTTGATTATTTTAAATAATTAAATGACATTTGATTTGATTTTTAACAAATTTATAATATAAACCTAATTTTGGACTGAAAATATCTATTTAAACTCATCTACAGAATATTCTGAAAATTCTGTACTAAAAATTTCCATATTCTGTTCATTAATTAATTTCTTATTTCCCAATGAAAATTTTGACATTTCGTTATATATAATTTCTGATTCTAACTTGAAATTATACTTTCTTACTTTATTCTACAATAATTTATATATAAAACAGTTATCTAATCTCTTCTAATGCCTTTATATATGATTTAACTACCTTCAATAACTTGAAATTAACTTTATTATCTGATATACAAATTTCTCCAATTCTACGATACATTAAAATTTCCACAATTATATGTATTCTTACATAATTAAGTCTGTTATATTGAATTAATTTGTTCTAATTACTCTTTACACGATTTTATTACTTGTATTCTACTATATTTTTAATATTTCATGAATTTCTATTCAATTACTTGATATTTACCTTCAACGATTAATGACATTTTAAGTTTCTGACATTCTACAAGGTTTATCATATATTATTAATTCTAAAATCTATTCTTTGATCATTTATAATTCATATATTTACACTTGTCATCATTTTGATTCCATTTCAATCATTTAAATTCACATTTATTGATTTATTATTTACTAATTCCTATTTTAATTCATTGAAGTTTTCCTTTTCTTGATCAATCTCATTTACTATTGTACCATATATTTTAATTTTAATATTGCAAATAAATTAAACCATAGCAATATATATATATATATATATATATAAATAATTATTTATTCGAATTGTTGTTGCCTGTGAACTATTTCTAATCTCTTGATAATTATTAGCAATAACAGGCTTGTTGAATCTCAAAAAACTCGATTTTATTAAAAAGTTGACGTTTCGCCACGACATTCGTGGCTTTATCAAAACTTTTGAAAAAATTGAAATTTCTTTGACATTCATTGATTTGAAAAAATTTGAATAGAAAAAGACTACTATGTTTTACTAAAATTTTTCGGCTGTGGCCGTTCTTTGTTATTTATTACGTGCTATTCAGTCCAATATTAACATTCAAATCTGTTATTATTAGATGGTAAGGGAAACCACAGAAACCTTTACCCACGTAATGTTCGAAATAGGTTGAAATTATTTTGATTTTGAAGAGTCAAAGAATAGGGTACTATTTATCTTTTTTTCAAAAATTTCTTATTGCGGCTGTGGCCGTCTTCAGTTATTAATTACGTGCTATTTAGTCCAATATCAACAGACAGGTCTGTTGATATTAGATGGGAAGGGAACCACAGAAACCTTCACCCACGTAATGTACAAAATAGGTTTAAAATATTTGATTTTTGTCTTTGAAAAGACATTACTTGTAATTTTGGAGATCACATGTTCTAAACTATAAAAAAAAACTCTAACCATAACAACTCATCTTCTTAGACAAAATCTTAACATCTAGAATTTTCAATTTTTCTAAAAAGAAAATATAGTTTGGAACATGTGATCTCCAAAATTACAAGTAATGTCTTTTTAAAGACAACAATCAAATATTTTAAACCTATTTTGTACATTACGTGGGTGAAGGTTTCTGTGGTTCCCTTCCCATCTAATATCAACAGACCTGTCTGTTGATATTGGACTAAATAGCACGTAATTAATAACTGAAGACGGCCACAGCCGCAATAAGAAATTTTTGAAAAAAAGATAAATAGTACCCTATTCTTTGACTCTTCAAAATCAAAATAATTTCAACCTATTTCGAACATTACGTGGGTAAAGGTTTCTGTGGTTTCCCTTACCATCTAATAATAACAGATTTGAATGTTAATATTGGACTGAGTAGCACGTAATGAATAACAAAGAACGGCCACAGCCGAAAAATTTTAGTGGAACATAGTAGTCTTTTTCTATTCAAATTTTTTCAAATCAATAAATGTCAAAGAAATTTCAATTTTTTCAAAAGTTTTGATAAAGCCACGAATGTCGTGGCGAAACGTCAACTTTTTAATAAAATCGAGTTTTTTAAGATTCAACAAGCCTGTTATTGCTAATAATTATAAAGAGATTATATGTATATATATATATATATATATATATATATATATATATATATATATATATATATGTTCAGAAAGATTTCCGCGGTCGGAAGTATTTGAAAAACTTGGTTCACGGAATGAAACGCGTAAAAGATTTGAAAAATCTCGACGTTTCGGCTCCTTTTGCGAAGCCATCTTCAGGAGAATTAGAAGGGAAATAATTCAGACTCGTGGCCTCAATCTGCCTACTCCACGAATCGAATTTAGGAGGAATCGGAAACAATACGATTGCGTGGTCTCAACCTGCCTACTCCACTAACCGTATTGCTTCCTGTCAACTCTGAAGTCTCAATCTGCCTACTCTTCAGAGTCAACTGACGGGCCGATCGTCGCGTGGCCGTATTTATAGGGGAGGGGGGTGGGTACTCACGCTCATCAGTGCGGGATGCACTCTGATTGGGCGTTACATGGCGACCACTGAGAAGTGGTTTCCATGCTGATGGGAGTCTGTGACTGTCATCTCTGGTGTTCAAACAATTTGGACGTTTTTCTATTTCTACAAGCTTCACGGATAATTTCGAGATTTGAAAGATCGGACGGGAGCAATAGTTCTTGTATTGGGGAAATCGATAATGTGGCCTGTTTGGGTGTGATGTTGGGAAAGGGCGTTGGCGATATCTGAGTGTCTTACCGAAAGTGAATGTTCCTTGGCACGGACCTGAATTCGTCGGTTCGTTTGTCCTATATTCCTATATAGGAAAATAGGACAATTGGAACAGGGAATCTCATAAACACCGTGTTTATCGTTAGGAATTTTATCCTTGACGGATCTGACCAGATGGGAGAGTTTTTTGTTGAGTAGTGAATATTGTTTTGATGTTTGTGTTTTTTGTGAGTTCTTGCG
The DNA here is from genome assembly GCA_030704885.1 of Cynegetis impunctata. Lineage (NCBI taxonomy): Eukaryota > Metazoa > Arthropoda > Insecta > Coleoptera > Coccinellidae > Cynegetis > Cynegetis impunctata. The sequence goes on from JARQZK010003625.1 coordinate 646,279, forward strand.
ATCTTATCTGTTACGCCTTTGATGTAAGGAAGAAATAATTTAGGTGTAGATTCTTGTTCAGTGGGATTGGAAGGTGGTAGAGGTGGGGTGATATTTGTGTGTTTGCGTATGCTCTTGTCGATTTGATATGTGTTGTAACCGTTCCGTAATAATATATGTTTTAGAGTTTTGAGTTCTGATTCACGGTTTCGTCGTCAATAGTCAATGGAACGGTAGATTAGGGTATTAACTACTAGTTAGTGAGAATGCATGCGTGGTTGAGACTGGCATTCAATAAACGTTTGTATGAGTGGGTTTACATAAACTGAAATAGGAGAGCCTTGGGATGGAAGTTTTTTGATCATGACATCGAGGAATGCAGAAGACCCATCGTTTTCACTTCCATTGTAATTGGATACTTGGATGTATGCCATTCAAATGATTCAAGAAGTGAGCAACGAGTCTCCCATGGCCCAGATCGCCAAAGACATCGTTCTACATATACGTAGCCATGCATGAGGTTTAAGGTCGAATGGACGAGAGAGCTTGGGTTTCGAAATGTTCCATGAAATGTTGGCTTATGATGGGGGAGAGAGGGATCCCATTGGGGCTCCCTTTGATTCTGTCTGAAAAATTGCTTTGAAAAGATGAAATAAGGTTGCATTGCAGTGTTTGATCAGGGATAGGTTCTCTGGGATATTTGATGTTTCGTGTCTAGGATGGAAAGTGTTTCCTTCAATGGATATTTGTAAAATAAAGGAGACAATATCAAAACTAACAAGGAGATCAGTGGGGTAATATCATACTTTGAAAGGAGTCTATGAAGGTTGAAAGAGTTTTTTACGTATGAACTGGGTTTGTTGGCAAGGGTTGGTAAGGGTTTTGGCGAGATATTCGCAATGAGATGGGTTGACAAATGTAAGGCTGCAATGGGTCGAAGGGAATATTAGGCTTTGTGAAACTTTGGGTATAGACCATAAATTCGAGGGTTCTAGAAATTTTTCTCTGATTAGAGACTTTTTTATTCAGGTGCGGAGATGGCGATTGTTGATACGAGATCTTGTGGTTTTCTCCAGTATTGTTGTCGGGTCATGTAGATACGCTTATAGTCCGGGTGAATCAAAGAAGATGGAACATTTTATCGAGTAAGAAAAGTGTGTAAGAATGACAGTGCATTGCCTTTAGTCGGCAGGTTGAGGACCACGCCGCAATCGTATTTTCCGATTCCTCCTAATTTCGAGTCGTGGGAGTAGGCAGATTGAGGCCACGAGTCTGAATTATTTCCCCTTCTAATTCTCTGAAATGCTTCGCAAAAGAGCCGAAAACGTCGAGATTTTTCAAATCTTTTACGCGTTTCTTCCGGAACCAAGTTTTCAAATACTTCCGACCGCGAAAATCTTCTGAACATTTATACGCCTCTACGGAGAGGAATTTCTTTCATCACCCCAAAATCCTATTCTTCCCTTTATCCCGAAAACATCGTCTTCCTCTGCGGACCTCAGCTTTTCTGAAATCATGTCGCTGACCATCGTGTCATTCCCAAATTGCTACAGCTCAAAGCATCATACCAAATCCCCCTCCATAACCCGAATTTCAATAGAACAAGTTTTGCCTCCTTAGAGATTCCATTCACACTACCAGACGCAACCTAAATCACACGAACGAACTACTTTCCAAAAAACTTTCTATCACCTTCACTTCTTTTCCCACGTTCCATCAAATTCCTATGGATACTTTGATCGCCTATCCAACTCCAGGCTACATAACATCTTTCCCCAAAAGACCTTTTAACCAGAAAAATAAACTAGCCTAAACTCATTAATTCCCCAAAAACCACCAAAAATCATCTTCATCTTAACCTCCTTCCATTGTTCACAATTATCTGACACTCCAAGTTTCCTAGATCGCAACAAAAGCACTCTCGAAGCTTCAACTATTCATCACACCTAAATCCAGTCCCCATAGAAACTATCAGTCTTCCCAACAGAAAAGCAATTTCCCATCTTCCAACAGATCAAGCGGAAACTAGCCGAGGCATGACATCGCCAAAATTCTTCGTACAAGTTCGCCACCCCGTCCCAACCTCACTTTTCTGAGAGGACTAACTCTCAAAAACTTACAATGACAAATATAGTCGTCCTCCCAGCCGATAAAGGCAATGCACTGTCTTCTTAACACTTCTTCTACCTCGATAAGATGTTCCAATCTTCTTGACACCCCTCGACTATAAGCGTATCCACTCATGACCGACAACATTACCTGAGAAAACCACAAGATCTCGTATCAAACCAATCGAATCTCCCACCTGAAATAAAAAGTCTCTACTAATCCCAAGAGAAAAATCTTCTAGAACCCCTCGAATTTTATTCTACCAAAGTTCGACAAGCCTAAATTCCACTCGACCCTGTCAAGCCTTACAATTGTCAACCACATCCTCTGCGAGAAGTATCTCGCCGAAAACCCTTCAACCCTTGCCGAACAACCCCAGTCATACGTCAAAAACTGCTTTCACTTCATAGAACTCCTTCAAAGTATGATATACCCCAACTATCTCCTTGTAGTTGTTGATATTGTTCCTTATTTACAAAAGTATCCCCATTGAAGAAACAGCTTTCCATCCTAGACACGAAACATCAAATATCCCCAGACAACTATCCCTGATCAAACACTGCGATGGCAACACTTATTTCATCTTTCCAAGGCAATTTCTTCAGACAGAATCAAGGAGCCCAATGGGATCCCCTTCTCCCCATTCGATAGCCAACATTTTCATGAACAATTTCGGAACCCCAAGCTCTCTCGTCAGTTCGACCGTAAACCATTCATGGCTGGCTACTTATGTAGACGATGTCTTGCGATCTGGCCCCATGGCGAGACTCGTTGCTCCACTTCTTGAATCATTTGAAATGGCATACATCCAAGTATCAATTCACAATGAAGTGGGAAAACGATGGGTCTCTGCCATTCCTCGATGTCATGATCAAAAAACTTCCATCCCAAGCTTCTCCTATTCAGTTTGATCGTAAACCCACACTCATACAACCGTTATCTGAATGACCCAGGTCTTCACCACCATCCTTCTCAACCTCAGACTCTGTAGTTAATACACCTAACTGTACCGTTCCATTCGACTATCTGACGACGAACCACGTGAATTCAGAACTCAAAACTCTAAAACATATATGATTACGGAACGTTACAACACATATCAAATCGACAAGGAGCATACGCAAACACACAAATATCACCCCACCTCTACCACCTTCAATCCCACTGAACAAGAATCTACACCTAATTATGTTCTTTCCTTACTCACAGGAGTAAACAGATAAGATCGCAAATTCTCTCAAAAACACAAAACATCAAAACAATATTCACTACTCAACAAAAACTCTCCCATCTGTCAGATCCGTCAAGGATAAAATTCCTTAACGAAAATCACTTTTTATGAATTCCCTGTTCCAATTGTGCCTCGTTCCTATATAGACAAAGAACCGACGAATTCAGGTCCCGTGCAAGGAACGATTCACTTTCGGTAAGACCACTCAGAATATCGCCAACCCTTCCCAACATCACACCCCAAACAGGCCAACATTATCGATTCCCGATACAAAGAACTATGCTTTCCCGTCCGATCTTTCAAATCTCGAATTATCCGTAGCTTGAGAATAGAAAAACGCCAAATTGTTTGAACCACCAGAGAGACAGCACAGACTCCCATCAGCATTGGAAACCACTTCGTCCAGTGGTCGCCATTAAACGCCCAATCAGAGTGCATCCCACTGATGAGCGGTGTGAAAGTACCCACCCCCCTCCCCTATAAATACGGGCCACGCGACGATCGGCCCAGTCAGTGACTCTGAAAGTAGCAGATGAGACTTCGGAGTTACAGGAAGCAATTACGTTATGAGTAGGAGGTTGAGACCACGCAATCGTATTGTTTCCGATTCCCCAAAATTCGCGATTCGTTGGAAGTAGGCAAAGATTGAGCCACGAGTCTGAATTATGTCCCTTCTAATTCTTCCTGAAGATGCTTCGCAAAAGGAGCCGAAAACGTCGAGATTTTTCAAAGCTTTTACGCGGTCATTCCGTTGAACCAAGTTTTTCATAGTATATATAGATATATATATAATATATATATATAATATATATATATATATAGATTATATATATATTATATATATATATATATAATATATATATATAGTATAAGTAATATATATATATATAAGTATATATATAATAATATAATAAATATATATATATATATATATAATATATTCATGGGCGGCTAGTCAAAGGAGTGCTAAGGAGGCTAAGCCTCCTCAATAATATTCCGGTGAGCACTTAATATATATATTATATGAGAATAGTTCAGCATCAGCATATTCATATTGAATCAAAATCATATTATTTATGCACCCTACCTTCCTTCAACCACATTTATAATAATATAGGGAATTTATTAATTAAGATAGAAGATTTACATTTACTGCATTTCATTCATTCAAGATTTGTGCAACGCGCGAAGCTTAGAAAGGTATATTCTCAACGTCATTATGCCTGCCACAGAAAAAGCAAATCACACTACTCAAAAACAAATACTCCGAAAGAATACTTCATTGAAATAGAAAACCAAAACAACATTGTACATGGCAACACCGATAAAGTCCAGTCTTATAAAATGTCGACCAATCACACTATAGAATCTCCCTGGACATCGAGTAAAGTCGTTGATTGAAATCGTAGTATGATCCTTAATTCGTACTGTCGAATAATGGACGCCGAATCAGCTCGCGATTAACGCGTATTGTTTTGAAATCAGTTGATACTGAAATAATGTCAAAATTTCAATGGTGGACTTAGTGGAATATTTTTATCCCATAAACTTTAGGTGCCCTAAGTTATGAGGATAAAAGTTTGATAAAAACAAAAAAACCTTACCCCTGAATTAAACAATTGGTGGCAGACGTAACAGAAAACAAAACCGCGTTTTAATACAGTTATGAGAGACATCCGTTGCCTAACCGGATCACAGGTAAAAAATAAATTATTTGTTGGCATGTTGTACTTTTTTACTAGTGAAAATGCTCTCGTTTGGGGGCCGCTTAGGATTTGAGGATTTAATTCTATACCTAGTTTGAAAGTGGAATGTTTTTTCACCGATAAAGTAAACTCTAAATACAGCACGCGGATTAATATCTTACTTACAAGATAAGGAATTTATATATTTTTTAAACATCTTTAAATTAATTTTTGAACAAACAGAAATAGTTTTTCAAATCTTACAGCACAAGTTTTCAGATGTAATTTACTCACGAAATCGGCTCAAGTTTCTTTTGGAAAAAATTTCAGAATTTCGTGCAGAAGTTTATTTTAAAAAACTATTTTCTGTATTTCAAACTACTGATGATACGACTCAATTTAGCCCAAAACGAAAGAAATTCAGTTACGCAGATATGGAGCTTCACTATAAGCAAATATTTTATGAAATTTTGGATACTATTAGGGGTCAAATAGAAATAAGGTTCTCTGATTTGAAAGAACTGCATTTCTTCGACTTACTTCGACTTACTCAATAAAAATTTGTTTACCGGATTTTCGGCTAATTTTCCAGATAACCTTTTGGAAAATTTATGTCAAAAATAAACTTTTTTTGATAAGGTGGCCATAAAAAAGTGAACTGTGTGTTGTTTATAATGACAATGAAATTTTGGGGCAAAATGAAAATCATGTGAGGACTATTAAATATCTTTCTGATAATGATTTGAATCAAGAATTACCCCAAGTTTATAAACTCTTATGTCTAATTGTTTCTATCCCGGTGACATCAGCTTCCGTAGAGCGCTCGTTTTCCACTCTTAAGAGAATTAAAACTTATTTACGAAATTCAATGAGCCAGGATCGTTTGAAAAATATTAGTTTGTTGTCTATTGAAAAGGAATTGGTAAAACTTTTGGCGAAAGACAAAAAATTTTATGAGGATATTATAGATCATTTTTGCTAACGTTAAAGATCGCAGAATCCGCTAATCTTCAAAAATATATAATAACTTTTTATTTTGCTCTCACCAGCTGTTAAAAAATTCGTTAAGTAGGTAGGTAGGTACCTATTATGTGAAAGAAAAAATTTGATGAATAGATGAATTGATTAATTGGCTGAGAAGAATTTTTGTGAATATTGTAAATAGGAGTTGTAGGTCTCAAGGTAGACACTCGAAAGTGAAAACAAATTAATAGCTTAGGGTGCTTGTTTAGTTTTGATTTTCTTTAAATTATATTGACCTTGAAATCCTAAAATTCTCGCCTATGGTGTATTTTTAACACCTCTTGTAGCCTCCTCAAACCAAAACTCACGAGCCGCCACTGATATATAGGTATATATATATATATATATATATATATATATAATATATATATATATATATATATATATATTATATATATATATATATATATACATATATATTTATTTGAATTGTTGTTGCCTGTGATCTATTTTTAATCTCTTGATAATTATTAGCAATAACAGGCTGGTTGAATCTTAAAAAACTCGATTTTATTAAAAAGTTGATGTTTCACTACGACATTCGAAAAAATTGAAATTTCTTTGACATCTATTGATTTGAAAAAACCTGAATAGACAAAGACGACTTTATTTATTATGTGCTATTCAGTCCAATATTAACATTCAAAATTGTTATCATCAGAAGGTAAGGGAAACTACAGAAACCTTTATCCACGTAATGTTCGAAAAAAATAATAATAGGTTACTATTTATCTAACAACAAAGAAATTAGTTGCGGGAAAATATTGAAAAAGGAGAGCAGAATTATCGGTATAGAACGCTTATATGGAAGCAGCCGCTGACACGTGTTTCGGACTCTTTGGTCCCCATCAGAACGGCGTAGCTAAGTATTGGATTGAAAATTTGGAGATGAAAATAGTATAACAAATAAAATCCTCTGTTATGGAAGACAATCACACATTTGTGGTTTATTGTTTGAACTCTCCGGTATGGGAGATTTGGTCAAACTCTGCCACGGAGGCGATTAATTCCATCTGCGAGATCTCAGAAAGAGTAAATTAACAATAACAAAGAAATTAGTTGCGGGAAAATATTAAACAAGTAGAGCAAAAATTATCGGTATAGCTCGTTTATATGGAAGTAGCCGTTTTTAATGAAATTTTTATTTAGAATTTCAAATTTTTTAAATAAAAAAAGGTACTCACAATATAGAACAATGTTTGAAATTCTCAGTTTAAGTTTGGGATCATTGCCATATTTTCAGCTTGCAATATTTAATTATTTATTTGAATAAATGTCAAAGAAATTTCAATTTTTTCGAATGTCGTAGTGAAACATCAACTTTTTAATAAAATCGAGTTTTTTAAGATTCAACCAGCCTGTTATTGCTAATAATTATCAAGAGATTAAAAATAGATCACAGGCAAAAGTTATATATTTTTGAAGATTAGCGGGATTCTGCGATATTTAACGTTAGCAAAATGATCTATAATATCCTCATAAAATTTTTTGTCTTTCACCAAAAGTTTTACCAATTCCTTCTCAATAGACAACAAACTAATAATTTTCAAACGATCCTGGCTCATTGAATTTCGTAAATAAGTTTTAATTCTCTTAAGAGTGGAAAACGAGCGCTCTACGAAGCCGATATCACCGGGATAGAAACAATTAGACAAAAGAGTTTATAAACTTGGGGTAAATCTTGATTCAAATCATTATCAAAAAGGTATTTAATAGTCCTCACATGATCTTCATTTTGCCCCAAAATTTCATTGTCATTATAAACAACACACAGTTCACTTTTTATGGCCACCTTATCAAAAAAAGTGTATTTTTGACATAAATTTTCCAGAAGGATATCTGGAAAATTAGCCGAAAATCCGGTTAACAAATTTTTATTGAGTAAGTCGAAGAAATGCAGTTCTTTCAAATCAGAGAACCTTATTTCTATTTGACCCCTAATAGTATCCAAAATTTCATAAAATATTTGCTTATAGTGAAGCTCCATATCTGCGTAACTGAATTTCTTTCGTTTTGGGCTAAATTGAGTCGTATCATCAGTAGTTTGAAATACAGAAAATAGTTTTTTAAAATAAACTTCTGCACGAAATTCTGAAATTTTTTCCAAAAGAAACTTGAGCCGATTTCGTGAGTAAATTACATCTGAAAACTTGTGCTGTAAGATTTGAGAAACTATTTCTGTTTGTTCAAAAATTAATTTAAAGATGTTTAAAAAATATATAAATTCCTTATCTTGTAAGTAAGATATTAATCCGCGTGCTGTATTTAAAGTTACTTTATCGGTGAAAAATTCCTCGCTTTCAACTAGGTATAGAATTAAATCCTCAAATCCTAAGCGGCCACAAACAGAGACATTTTCACTAGTAAAAAGTAAACACTGCCAACAAAATAATTTATTTTTTATCTGTGATCCGGTTAGGCTAGGATGTCTCTCATAATTCCTTGTATTAAAACCGCGGTTTTGTTGTCTGTTACGCTGCACCAAATTGTTTAATTCAAGGGTAGGTCGCAATGTTTTTATCAAAACTTTATCCTCATAACTTAGTGCACTAAAGTTATGGGATAATAAATATTCCACTAAGTCACCATTGAAATTTTTGAAATTAACTTCAGTAACCAAACACATTTTAAAACAATACGCGAGCAATATAAGTAAACACGCTGCCATTAGTAACTACGATCACACTACGATTCAATTAATGCTTTCCAACGAATTCACTCGATGTCACGCGAAATTCTATAGTTGTGATTGGTCGACATTGTATGAGACTGGGTTCCTATCCGTGTTGCAATTTACATGTGTTTTGCTTTTCTATTGCAATGAAGTATTCATTCGGAGTATTTGCACCGTTGTTTGCTTTTCTGTGGCAGGCATAATGAACGTTGAGAATATACCTTTCTAAGCCTTCGCAGCGTTGCCACAAATCTTGAAATGAATGAAATGCAGTAAATGTAAATACCTTCTATCTTAATTAATAAATTATATTATATAATGTAGGTTGAAAGGAAGGTAGGTGCATAAAATAATATGCTTTTGATTAATATGAATATGCTGAATGCTGACTATATATTAGTGATACACGGAATATTATTGAGGAGGCTTAGCCTCCTTAGCCTCCTTTGACTAGCCGCCCCTGGATTATATATATATATATATATATATATATATATATATATATATATATATATATATATATATATATATATATATATATATATATATATATATATATATATATATATATATATTCATAAAATTTGCCAGAAATTGTAAAAGTGAAAGCTATTTGCCAGTATCGAATAATATTTACATGTCAAATCGAGTAGGTAATATAGGTATTTCTAATAAAACTTTTTAAACACGATTTTCGAAATTTTTTTGATATCTGATTTTCCTACTTTTCACTTAGTTGTCTACTCCATTTTCTTTAATTCAGAATTATCCAATTAATTCAGATGATTATGTGTAAAAAAATAAATACATACCTGATCGTTTCTTGCATTCAACGAAAAATTAGAAAGGCTTTTGACATATCAAGTCACATTGGATCACAACCATCCACAATCATCACTTCGATAAGTACTTCAAAAATCAGAATTTCCTAATTAATGAGTACACATTAATATTCACAAATTTAATTTAGACGGAAGCTTCATCGCAGAGAAAATATTGACTTAAATCACCAGATATATCACTAACCTCAAATATTTTTTAGAACTTCACAGTCACAAAGTCAATTTCATAATCGAAAATTATGAACGTTTGAAATCAAAAACTCATGCGCAATGATATCTGACATCTTTTTACCACCCCACAGCCTACTCGATATTCAGTTCTATGGAATATCGAAAAGTCAAATACCTACAAGAAGAGTTCAAATTCAAACAAGGAAACCGCCGAATCAATTCTTGGAAAAATACAGGGCGCCGGTTGAAGGTTGTGGTGTTGTCACATTCTCTCAAGATGACAGTGAAAATATTCTCGTTGCCTTAGAAATGACAACATCGTGAATGATCTTACAACTAAAAAACAATTGCGTTTTTGACATTTGGAAATTTCAGTCGAATCCATAAGTCGAATACACGTTGGAGAGTTATTCACAATATATGAGTGTGATTAATTTTATGTGGTTTTTCTAGAATAGTGCCCAGTTTTCATCAACTGAAAATACGAAAATGTAAAACAAATATAAAGAAGAGGAATTGAACGGATTTCATACAGAATTTGAGGTATTTAATAATTTATTAATAACATATTTAGAAGCTTCATAAAATTAGGTTATATTTTTGGAGTAATAAGTATTAGGTATTATGTTATGAAAGTGAGGAAAATACAACAAATTATGTTATGAACGTGTGGAAAATAAAACAAAATAAATGATTTTCAGTTATATGAATAGTGAATACCTCCTACATTAGTTTCGGCAATAACAAATTATGGATTATAAATAACAGCAACATTGTGTATTTATATTTCAAGACAAAAACTTAATTTCAATCAGGAGTTTACAGTTAACTGTAAACTGAAAGTCAACGGTTAATTTGTTCAACAAAGTTTACAGTACGAGTGTTTGTAAGATACTCCAAATAAAAATAAAGGTATGATATAATATCAGTTTATTATCGTAGATTACGTATGGGTTTGTAGTGGAGAATTGATTATAATTTTCGCAAATTTACTACTTACTATTCGTATAATTATAATTAGAGAACGAAATAAATAATTAAAGATATAAAATTTTTTAACATTTAATTTTTGTTAACACAAAAATTTACCGATTTCATCAATTTTTCTGATAAAAACTCAGAGCTATTGTTTTAACTTCTTTTGGATGAATTTGATTTAAGAATTAACAATAATCCGGCAAAATCTACAAGATACAATACCAGTATCGATGTAATTTTTTTGAGATACCTACTTATATGAAATTTAACCAATTGCAAACATATATGTCCTATTGTAGTACCACAAACAAACCAGTCATTACTAATATTGAATGTACTGATTAAGTTTAATAAGCAGTTCGTATTTTTATAATAAATAATAAAATATTTATTTTCATAAATTAAAAAAAAAAAAATTCATCAGTTTAAATTTTATTATATTACCATTCTTTCTCTTAATATTTTTTTCATTTAATTATTCTTTAAGGTATTTTCATTTATTAAGTCTCAAAGGTTCTGAATTAATTACA
>JARQZK010003625.1:662500-670000 GCA_030704885.1 Cynegetis impunctata
ACTAAGTCACCATTGAAATTTTTGAAATTAACTTCAGTAACCAAACTCATTTCAAAACAATACGCGAGCAATATAAGTAAACAAGCTGTTTTCGGCCATTAGTCACTACGATCACACTACGATTAAATTAATTAATGTTTTCCAACGAATTCACTCGATTTTACCCGAAATTCTATAGTTGTGATTGGTCGACATTGTATGAGACTCAGGATCCATCGGTGTTGCCATTTACATGTGTTTTGCTTTTCTATTGCAATGAAGTATTCATTGGCAGTATTCGCACCGTTGTTTGCTTTTCTGTGGCAGGCATAATGAACGTTGAGAATATACCTTTCTAAGCCTCCGCAACGTTGCCACAAATCTTGAAATGAATGAAATGCAGTAAATGTAAATACCTTCTATCTTAATTGATAAATTATATTATATAATGTAGGTTGAAAGGAAGGTAGGTGCATAAAATAATATGATTTTGATTAATATGATAATGCTGAATGCTGACTATTCAATATAATATATTAGTGATACACGGAATATTATTGAGGAGGCTTAGCCTCCTTAGCCTCCTTTGACTAGCCGCCCCTGATATATATATATATATATATATATATATATATATATATATATATATATATATATATATATATATATATATATATATATATATATATATATATATATATATATATATATATATATATATATATATATATATATATATATATATATATCTCCAGCGGTACGCATCAACACACCAAATGAGCTGAAATTTGGTATCTGAAGTGGTTTTCAAGGCAGAACGAAACTATCGAAATTTGTTTAAATTTTTCCAACCGCCGTCATTTTTACGTAGATATTTGGTTTTTTTTTTCGTGGTTTTTCAATCGTACATAAATATGACTAGTTTATAAAGATGATGATATGATGATGTCATGTCAATTCTATTGAAGAATAATATTAGCTTTTTATTACTATAAATGATTGATTAACAGGATATAGGCGCTAAGTAAATGTGAGCATATTTCTCTTAAAACAATGGTTAAATAGTCCATAATATATTACCTACTTACTATTTCTAGACATTATTAAACTAAGATGATTGACTTAGTGTAAGATGATTTCAAATTGTGCAGTTAGAGATTCCAGGTAAACTTTGTTTTTCAATGGCTTGAGAACAGTTATTTCATGATCTCAATGTAACCTTAGCACAGGTTGCGTTGAGAAAAAAAATTAAAAAAAAATTATCTATATATATATATATATATATATATACAGGGTGTCCCAGAATTTTTTAGACAGGCTATAACTCTAAAACGGCTGAAGATAACTTCATAAAATTTGGTATGCAGCAATTGGACGGATTTTACAATATTGCGAATCCCTCATGACTGCAGCGAAATCATCACCGTAGCTATGACGTCATGTCATTATAAAATATCAAATGTAAAGGTGGTCGTGTGACTGCTCATTTAAAGGTCTTTTTATTCTGAATTCAACCATGTAATACACTTAGTATGTTAAAATTTATTAGTTGTGTATTTTCGATCAAAAGGAGTTTAACAAAATAAATAAAAAAGTTTAATAAACAAATTTAATCACATGAAAATCAATGAACTAATAAGGTTTGAGGCTTGTGTTGAAATTAATTGTAGAATAATGGTATTATTGCCTTGATTTTCATGTGATTAAATCTGTTCATTAAACTTTTTTATTTATTTTGTTAAACTCCTTTTGATCGAGAATACACAACTAATAAATTTTAACATACTAAGTGTATTACATGGTTGAATTCAGAATAAAAAGACCTTTAATATGAGCAGTCACACGACCACCTTTACATTTGATATTTTATAATGACATGACGTCATAGCTACGGTGATGATTTCGCTGACGTCATGAGGGATTCGCAATATTGTAAAACCCGTCCAATTGCTGCATACCAAATTTTATGAAGTTATCTTCAGCCGTTTTAGAGTTATAGCCTGTCTAAAAAATTCTGGGACACCCTGTATATATATATATATATATATATATATATATATATATATATATATATATATATATATATATATATATATATATATATATATATTCTTGATTTATTCATTCCATAGACTTTTGAAGCCACTTTTACTGTATATTTTAGTTGTTCATCATATAAAATAGCAATTGCATCGAAAGTCCACAAGTTCCATGCTTTAGTCTGTAGAGAAGAACTAAAAGCCTCCATTACTATTATAGTGAAGTTGGGCAGCCAAAAAACAAGTGTGTAGTAAAAATGCTGGTCTTTAAAGTCAAATATACCTAATATTTATTATAGATAATGAGGCGAATTCACCAAAAAATCTCCTGATAATAGTTATTTATGTACCAAGTGCGTTAGGATCTAGTAACGCACGTGGTGCATACAAGATTTTATTTTTCACGAAAAACGAAAAAATTATTTGATTATAATGAAAAATCGATTTTAAAATCGGTTCATTGCTCTTATACTTTCCATTTTCCTTCTCATAGTTGTCATGTCATTTGTTGATATTTTGACGTTCGTGAATATCTTTGTCATCATATTTAGTGAATGTCATTGCTGCTTTCTTTGTGTAGTCTTATAGAAATGATGGAAATGAAAATGAATTTACCCAAGAATATCATAGAAAATGCAGCCAACGCTGTGAATAATTAATTGCCGGAGAAATCCAGAGTCGTATACAACAAGGATTATGAAGGATTTAATCAATGGAAGTTGCTTCATTTCTCCACGTACAATGAGCGGGCGTTATGATTCATAACGCCCGCTCATTACACCCTAGGTCATAATGAGTGTATAAATAGCAACCGTATCTAAAGTAAAATAAATTATATAACATTGTCCAAAAGTGTATTTTTTCTAGATCAAACACAAGTTTAGCAAAGAGGACACGGAAGATTTTTTAATTGTCGATGATGAATGAAGAAAATCCTGAATAGATACTGCAATAAATATGGGACAGTAGAATGTCCATCTAGAATATGAGAAGACCAATGATTTATTACTCCCCGAAAATTAACCTATTCAGAAATAGATTTTCATAAGTCAAAGTAGTTAAATAACTATTCACTTGCATTTTCAATTCTTATTACATTAATACCGAATACATATCTTAGACAGGTTAACTAAACTTTATAATTGAACATATTTCCTAGGAATTATAGTTAAAACTGCACTAATATTAAACTTGCAACACATATTAAATATTTTTATAATGAATAATATGAAATGAATATCCCACCACGTAATCATTTTTTCCGGCGTTTATAGATTGTTCAAAATTACTTATTTGGAAAAAATTAACATTTGTTTTATAAACATATCGAGTAATTCCAACAGTCAACACTGAAATCGGGTATAAAATGCAATAAATTACTGCGTTCCATTAGCGAGTGCAACACGGTGCATGAGCATGGTGGATATAAGTGCAGCGAACGCTGCTTTTTACGGAGTGCATTTAAAACCATAGAACAGGTCTGATCTTCTACAATTTACACTAAACGGACCAATACTTAAACTAACCGTTAGATTCATAAAAGTACGTAAATAACGTAAATGACATACTTGGTTCTGCTAAATCATCTGTCAACCTTACGCGTATGTATCAACAACCGTCTAGACTTTGAGTCTGTTGAACTTGACCCCTTGTATCAATCAGCCGGTCGTTATTATGACATATATTCTCGATTCTGACTGTTACTGATTTGAAATGGGTCTAAATGATTTGACATTGAACGTTTCGACATTTCCTTCAATATATCCGGTAGGTGGTTGATGACAATGACAAGCGACCACACACACTTGAATATACACATGGGCGGAAAGCCGGAAAGTTGTTTCAATTATACGCAGTCCGAAATTGAGCCGAGTTGCCACATGTCCTGTCTTATCCGTAGAATCAAGAATATAAGTAATACCTATTTTTAACAATTCTAATTAGGTACTTAAAGTAGCTGTATTCGTTTAGTAGCACAAGTACCGTAATATCTTATTTATAACATGAATTTTAGGAAATAACAAATAGAAAAACTGAATTATTTTTTCGCATTTCCTATGATTCAATTTGTAAAAATTATTTATATATTATATTAATATATTTGATGGAATCCGTCGTTACTACGTGATAATTTAACATGACGAACAAAAACAAAACTTGAATTTACTACGTTAATTATCACAAAAATACTTTGAAAAATGTAACAATTTCGGTCACTAGACCATCATCGGGCAGATTGAGTTAAGAACTTCTAATGCCCGATTTCTCCAACTAATTCCTAAAGTTAGGCAATACTTAAATCGGATTTAGGAATTCCTATGTGCAATTTGCGTTTCACCACGCGTTAAGTAAATGCCTAAGGACGATAGGAAATACCTTACGTTAGGTCTGCCAGAGTATTCAGGAAATGCTTAACCTCAAATTGATATAACGAAATTATTATATTTCTATCATTTTTTCTCTTCTTACTATCCTTTGTCAAATTTACAGTCTAGTATTGAACACTGGTACCAATTTTATGTACAAAACTTTCCAAATCAAGTTTTTAACAAGATATTTCTTAACTAAGAATTTCTTAGGTTGGTGAAATCCGATTTAGGTAAGTATCGGATTTAGGTATTTCCTATAGTAGGAATTACTTGGTGAAATCGGGCATAAGAGTTCTAAACTCAATCTGTCCGATGATGGTCTAGTGACCGCAATTGCAATCGCAGTGTTATATTTACCCCGAGGCGAAGCTAAAGGGGTTATAGAAGTAGGCTAAATAGTGTAATTTTTACACTCCGCATGATGAGAGGACTTGTTAATCTGAGTACGTTAAAAGTGCTATATTACAGTAATTTCCAATCGTTAATGGGATATGGTATCATTTTCTGGGGAAATTCATCTGCTGTGGATGGAATCTTTGCTGCGCAAAAATGGGCAATACGCACTATCCTTAGTCTTGACAACAGAGAGACTTGCCGTGGTCAGTTCAAGAAGCATGGATTCCTCACCATCTTTGGATTATATTTATATAAGGTCTTGACATTTTTCAAGAGGAAATGAACACTACTTTTCTCAACACAGGAATCCCTAATAACTCAAGAGAGTACTGCCCTACTACCCTCCAAAGCACAAAACGGTACTACATGAAAAGAATATTCAAAGCATGGCCATAAGGGCTTTCCAATCTTTGCCCAGACACCTACAAATCCTAAACAGCTACAGGAACTTCAAATCTAAGGTTTCTGAACTGATCCTACAATGCGAGCCCTATAGTATTGGGGATTTCTTGGAGTACACAAGAGCCAGTAAATTATGAAACATCTATCCTAGGATGAATGTTTAACACGGACATGACTTATTTCAGTTTTATTTATACATCCATATTATGTTTAGTGTAAATATTATCTGAGGTTAATGAATATTATTATTATTATTATTATTATTATAGTCTCACGACAAAAAGTTGGTAACTGGCCCGATTTTAAATTCCCAATTTTCACCAACGAAGAATAAAAAATTATAGCGTTTTTTAGATAGGCATTACGACATGCGCATGCGCCAAGATCGATATGTACGAAGTCCTACAAAACATGCGTCGAAGTGCTCTGTGTGCCACGGTAACCAAGCAACGTTGATAGCTTAAGCTTGATTCTGCGTCTGTGTCTGCTTCCCATCCATAGAGATATCTTATCAATTTGATTCATAATTTGCAGCAAAATGAGCCGGGATAGGATATTCAAATTCGACAGTCAAACAATGAATTTTTTTGCTAAAATTTCACGGATTTTATTCGTAATATCGACTTATTAATACATTTAATGCAATTTTCCTTCATTTCATTCGTAAAATCGACTTTCATTGTTATTTAATTTATATAATAGCTACATTCAAAAAATATTGAAGACATGCACATGCGCCGAGGGGTTTTATCTGAAATAGTCATTCCTAGTGCTACGCAGTAGGGTGTCCTTTTTTTTCAAAATATTTTAACGTAGTAAATTCAAGTTTTGTTTTCGTTCATTATATTGATATGGTAAACAATGATAATAGAATAATAGTCGGGGAAAATCTCAATCAATCTCACGTGGGAAAGGGGGTGGTCTTCTTATCGAATATCACGTAATTTTTTTTTCGCAAGTAACAATATAAAATTGCGAGAAAACTGGGTTAACTTAAGTAAAAAATGTTTCTCCACTAAAATATAGCTAAATCATTCATAAAAATATTCACCGTGGTTTAATTATGCACTGATGGAAGAATTTATTAACTATAAATAAATTCATTTGGTTTGAAACAATTTATTTATTTATTAAATATGAAAAAGTATTTTTCTAACATTATTCGTTAACTATTGATAAATATTTATTAACAGTGAATACTTTTTTTGGAGTAAATATTTCTTCTTCATATACGGTACGATGTGAATATTATTCATAAGAAAATAATGCCATAACCTTTTATAATAAACATAAACTAATAATTTTCACTGAAAATTGTGAGTTAATACAACCATTGTTTTGTTATTAACAATTTTTTTCACATTTTTATAAAATATTACTGATTTACTTGAACTAATATAATTAGCACAGATTAACTCATATATATATATATAACTTATATGCATTTAAACAAATCTCACGCGATATTGGGGGTGGGGGTCGAGCAAGAACTCACGACATCTCATTTAGGGGGGCGTGGGAGTCAAAAAATCGCCAAAATTATCTCACATAATTAATGGTTGCCCCCTAACTGCTTGCGCCGGTTTTGGCAACGTCGCAGGCGCGTGTGTGATCTTCGCTCAGCCGGCTCAGCCCACGCCGCTTACTACGTGTGACGTCATCGTCGTAAGTTACAGTCGACCGGGATGTGAAACCGGGGGCAGGGAGAGGACCAAGCCAAACAAACAAGTCGTGGGCTACTTCTCGGAATCCTAAAATTGAAGAAGCGATGCGCGTAAATCGTGATGAATTATTTATAAGGCGGCTTTGCGAGCTCCAATGGATTGCGAATTCTACGATTCGATCTGAGGTATTCTTTAATTTTTTTTTCGTTTTTACCAGACGCGGAATAAAATTGGTGAAAAGGGTTCAATCAAATGTGAAATGTCTATGTAACAATTCCAACATACTCAATTCAATATGCATACAAGTTGTCAAATAGCTATGTATATATATATATATATATATATATATATATATATATATATATATATATACATATATATATATATATATATATATATATATATATATATATATATATATATATATATATATATATATATATATATATATATATATATAATCTGGGTTTTTGGATTGGCAGTGTAGGTGTTAATAAATATACAAAAATTGATAATGATAAATGTAATCATAAACGTTTCGGAGATGTGTCTCCTTCAGTATCTTTAGATCCTAATAATCTGTAAATAAAATTTTGACAATGAGTAACAAACAAAAGGAAAGAACTAATGAACATCACACTTGAAAATAAC
>JARQZK010003625.1:675000-687500 GCA_030704885.1 Cynegetis impunctata
GTGTTCAAATATTTATTTCAAAACATCATTCTGGTTACAATAACAATTATACAATAATAAAACTAACTATTTATTTATTTGAAAAGTAATTTGGCAATTGCTATTATTTGAAATGTCTATCTTATTGATTAGAGATTTACCATCTATAGCAACAGTTTTTGAACTTGTTGTCGGTGAAGCCTCATTATTATGAAAAAGTTGTCTCGTTATCTTCATTCTCTTCGAAACTGAATTTTCAATATACGACTCCGCCACCGCAGAGGAGTCCCAACCTCCAAGTTCTTTTACCGATAGTAGATCGCCACCATTTTCTACAAGCATGGTAGCCGAGGATCTGCGAAACGAGTGCCCTGTGTAGAGCTGATGGTTTTCTAATTTTAAGAATGCTGCAATTTTCTTTGGAACGCCTCCAATAGTATGAATGCCCACTACTTGTTTTACACATTTACCATTCCTATAACCAATGAAAAATCGGCGATTTTCCAGATTCGAAGGTCGCAAACCTACGTATTTTTGGTATAAACCATAGGCATCAAAAGGAAGTCCTTCTTTGGGAATGACAAATACCCTATTCTTTTTGTTTTTAGTCATCCTCAATGTAACCAAAACTTTGGTACTGGTGCTTCCAAAATCATCCACACTCAGCTTCACAAGTTCTTCACGTCTACAGGCACCAAAAATTCCACACATTAATACAACCTTTTCAAGCAACCATGTATGATCATTTGCCTCCAACAAAAACTTACTTAATTACTTCTTCTTCAGACAAAATTTTTGATTTCTTTGGGTTGTATCTATCAGACTTTCGTCTCAAGAATAAAAATAATTTTCCAAATCTGAAAATACATATCTGTTGGTAATACTCTAATATGGTGCAAGATTTAAAATAACTAACCTTGAAATGTCAATGTTGTCATAAACTCTCAAAGCAAGTTTCAACATTGAAATCTTCGTCCACAGCGAGTTGGGAGAATAAACCTTCGATTTTCCTTTCGTATAGGCTAATAAAACATCCTCATTAACCACCTTTACATTCTTGCTATTACGCCAATTTTCAAAATTTTCATATTCTTTTTTATACCGCTGTTGAGTTATTGCCGGCAGTAAATCAACACTCGCTGCACATGATTCTTCCAATATTTCAAAAGGAATTTCATTTTGTTCCTCAATTTCATCCATAGTCGTCGTTACAGCGAACTTGCGAACACAAAAAACTGACGTTGTTTATAAAATTGCCAAACAGTTCCATGACAACAGAGTGCACGACGTTTGGATTTTTTTTCAGAATTACGATGTTCGGGGTTTGTTTTTTCTTCGGTATCAAAATGTAATCTTCCAACGGGATTACAAAAAGTCTTTAACGACACACGGCCGATACGCAAATAACGGATTCGGTTAGTTATAATCCTCGGCTGCGCCTCGGATTACAATATCCAACCTCATCCGTTATTTGCTACATATCGGCCTTGTTACGTTAATAACTATAACGTACCAATTTTTGAACTACTAAGTCAATTTGGCGGGGCTGTTTAGGTGAGCAAAATCTTAAAACAAGCGAACAAATATGAAATCTTAACATTAGAATGTTGGCTGAGGACAAGGGTTGAATCCACCAGAAGGCACTTCTTCAACATCAACTCGATCCATGTACCAAAGTTTATTCCTCCAATACAATCCTTAAACTACTAAGTTAATTTGGCAGGGCTGTTAAAGTGAGCGAAACCTTAAAACCCGCTAAAAAATATGAAATATCAACATTAGAATGTCGGCTGAGGACAAGGGTTGAAACCACCAGAAGGTACTTCCTTAACATCAACTCAATCCATGTACCAAATTTTAATGCTCCAACACAATCCTTAAACTACCAAATCAATTTGGCAGGACTGTTTAGGTGAGAGCGAAATCTTAAAACTCGACATTATCTCAACATTAAAATGTCGGCTGAGAACAAGAGTTGAAACCACCAGAAGGCACTTCCTCAACATTTTACTCTATCCATGTACCAAATTTTAATCCTCTAATACAATCAGTAGAAACTGCGGAGGTGCGCAAAACCGAAAAAAAATATGAAATCTAAACATTGAAAATGATGGCTGAGGGAAATAGTTGAAACTACGTAAAGGCACTGCTCTGACATCAACCCAATCCACCTACCAAATTTTATCCCTCTGCGAAAAACCTGAAAACCCACGAACAAACTATAAATCTACATACAAATGGCGACGCTCAGAGACAAAAGGACATCCCGCCCATTAACTTCTACATATAAAAATTTTAAACCCTCTATGCAAATTTGGAGGGGGTTCAGGGGTGCAAAAATATTTCAAAAATCGTTTATTTCAGCACCATGCATACACTAGGATGATGAATTTCGAATGCGTGGTTTATAAGTAATTTCCAAATTTTTTGTTTGGAAACAATTTATTAATTTATTAAATTTGAACAACTATTCTTCTTCGTTAACTATTGTATGAATATTTATTAACAGTAAATAAATATTTTTTTGGAAGGAATATTTCTTTTTCATATACCGTATGATGGAAAGATTATTCATTAAAAATGATGCTATAAGGTTTTATAATAAATATACGATGCACTAATAATTTTCACTGAAAAAAAATTCTGTATGGCTTATTACAACAATTGTTTTATTATTCATTTCATTTTCTCCACATTTCAATAAAATATTACTAATTTACTTGAACTAATAGGATATTTCATTAAAGTTATGGCGGAATGAAAAGTGTTAAAGTAATATGCAGAGCCGGACCGTGGGCGTGGCGAAGGAGGCATTTGCCACTGGCGCAAACGACATAGGGGCGCAAAATGTGAAATATGATATATTCCATTTTAAATAAAGATTGACTACAAGCTCTATATTTCAGAGTGGCGTATTTACCAGTTTACAAAGTTGAGTGACACTTAGTTAACGAACGCTACCAAAACCGCCAAAACGGAACAAAATCCTAGAAAATGATACATGGCGCGAAACACGACTCGGTGCACATGAAAACTCTCCTTCCACTTCTGCGGTAATTCCATCCTAATCGGTTGCTAGGCGACCTGATCACGTGATATTGCTGAAACAGAATTTTGTTCAGCGTGTGACGTTTATCGTATCGTTCACAGTGCACACTCGTACCTCGTACTCGTGTTTTCACTAGTCAGGTCAGTAATATGGTGCAATTCTTTATTCTTTTACCTTTAACCGTCTCATCGGCCTGGAAATTATTCGTGCTGGAAAGGAAAATAGTTCTCAATCAGATATATTTGACTTATTGAATGAGTCCGAGCCAATTTTCCGCCCCAAGTTATGTTATTCATGAGGATTTTTATTTTCAGCTTGTTACAACCAAATGAAATGCCTCCGAAAAAATTATCAGGATCACAGTTTCGGAAGATTAAACATTATCAGAACTTAAAAAAAACACAAGTGATATCTCAAGTTACTTCAAGAGTGAAGCGGTTATTGTCCCGACAAGAAGTGATTCCGCGAATTCCATGTTGCAGAAAGTATTCCTTCTACTTCTTCAAGTACTGAACAAAGAAAATTCTTTCGAAGAATCAGAAGTTACTAAGGAACCACTTGAACTAGTTGATTTCAATGACCTTACAACATGGCAAATTACGACAAAAAAATATCAAAATATTTATTCAACTGGGACCTGAATTAGAAGATGATCTCGACTTTTATCCTTTAAGTGACGGTGATCGACGTTTTGATAAAAAATGGTTCTTGAAGATTTTGCCAAATGGAGATAGGTTGCATAAAAACTGGCTTATTTATTGTAAGAGGATGGATGCTTTATTTTGCTTTGCCTGCTTGCTCTTTTCTGGAAAAAAATATTTTTGGACTACAGGCTATCGAGACTGGCAACATCTCAATCCATCACTACCCTGTCATGAAGTTTCTTTAAGTCATAGGGAAAACTACATAAAATTGCGAAGTTTTGAACGGAGTTTGAATATTGGCAGATTCATAGATGATCATTTGGAGAAAATGATCATGGATGAGAAACAGAAATGGAGGCATATCTTAAAGGTTATCTTGGATGCGATTCTTCACTGCGTTAAGAATAATGATGCTCTTAGGGGTACTTCTGAAAAAATAGGAGAACCATTATGACCCTATAATGAAAAATCACATAGAGACACATAATAAGAATCAGATTCCTTATTTCTCTCATAAGATACAAGATGAGTTGATACATTTGGTTTTCACAAAAATTAGGAAACACATCATAGCCAATATATAGAAAGCCACATGTTTTTCAATTTTGTTTGACTGTACACCAGATGTATAACATCTAGAACAGATGACTCAAATATGCAGATATGTTTAAATTGATTCCGATAAGTGTACTATTAGTATTGAAGAAAGTTTTCTCGATTTTATAACAACTAATGAACATACTGGAGAAGCTCTTGCTAAACTGATAGAGGAAAAATTGAAAGCGGATGGATTAGATATAGGAAATATTAGAGGTTAATTTTTTATAAAGTTATAAATATTAGAGGCCAATCTTATGATAATGCTGGAAATATGGCAGGTAAATATAAAGGTGTCAAAACTAGAATTTTAAAGAACAACGAATTCGCAAGATTCATTCCCTGCTCAACACATAGTCTGAACTTAGTTGGTGTTCATGCTGCCCAAGTTTCACCCAAAATTAAGTCTTTTTTTGGAACAGTTCAGCAAGTGTTCACTCATTTATTTATTGTTGTCTTCATGTTTCAATACTTTCTTTAATGTTTATATATAACAGTATATATTATTTTGAGAATAAATAACTATTTTTTTATCGTTTTCTATTCATTTTGTTGATTGAGTTTTTGTTCATTACCTTTTAAGAAATATGGGAGATTATTGTGAATAAAAAAGTTCTTCAAAATATAATCAATAAATGTCAATTATGAAAAAACATGTATTTATTGAAAAATGAATTTCCTCAAGGGCGCATTTTGAAATTTTGCCACAGGCGCTAGAATCCTGGTTCCGGCTCTGGTAATATGCACACTTGAGATCATACATAAGTCTCCGTTGATTGAATCAGAGTGAATATCTTTTTACAAATTTTAATAGTTCTCATGTGTGAAATCCCATTGTGATTAAGTCATTAAAAATATTAAATACAAAATATAGTCTTAAATAGAAAAAATTATAAGAAAATGGTTTCTTCAAATAAATCTAATGGAATCGAGCACAGATTGACTTATTTACATAATAAATACGCATTTAAAAAAATCTCACGTGAGATTCGAGGAGAGGGGAGGGGGTCAAACTAAATCTCACGACATCTCACCAAGGGGGAGGGGGATCGAAAAATCGCCAAATTTATCTCACGTAATTAATCGATGCCCCCCTAAGCTAATATTTATTTTTTTAAGATATATTGATACGTGACTTAATCCATCTGTACATGTCCGAAATATTCATCGCCCTGTATATCGCTCTAACCGCCACTGATTCACCAGAGTACTCTTACTCAGACTCCAAATCAGATAACCTTCTCGTCTCATCTGATTCACGCGAGAGTGGAGTGGAGAGTGCTCGATCGGATGGTCAATCACGAGGTGAGGAGCGGCGTGGAAGGGGGGACATCGGCACTTTGAACGATCGCCACCCGCGGACGGGGCGGGGCTTTCCCACAGTCGCGAGCGTGACGCGCTCGGCACGTGTGACGGGGCCTCGAGCCAGACACGAGATTGCTTTCGTGGTGCTCCCCCGGGCCCCCTCGATAGGACGTCACTGGCCCCCCGCGCCGACCACCTGTGGGATGACGGACTATAGAGATCGAAACAGGTGGAACGGTGGATGTGCTCAAATAGAAACAGATCCGATAAGTGAATGGGGTGATTCACGTATTTATCTCCTCTCTCATGTATGTGTAAAGCTACAGTTCCACCGGAGGAACATTTTGTTACTGAATGTTTCTCCTTGTTGCCAAGGGTAGAAACTTATGGCAACATACGTAAGCTTCTTGTTTCCACTGAAGCAACTGTTGTCAATAGTTGCATATTATTTAGTAGAAACAATCAACATCATTTTGTTGCCGAAATATAAATGAATTTTAAGGAACATTTTGGAACATTTACGGGAACAAGCAACAGCAACAAAAATGTTCCTCATTGTGCCTCCTGTAGCTTAACCCTTTCACGGCAACTGGTTAGCTAGGAAGACCACAGTTTGTTTGCCACGAGTAAAACTGCTCGTTGGCTATTTCAGTATACCAGTGTGTTTTGTGAGTTGTCTAGCATAGCAAAATTTGACGTGTTCATCGAAGACAGACCGAAATAAGTCGAAGCGCGTATAACGTGCATTTGTTTACTATAGTTGGACACTACTCAGAGGATCTGCTGAAACTGTGTGAATTTGTTATTTTTATTTATGAATGGTGGAAAAATGGCTCCAAAGTTATTTACTTATATCTTACTTATTCATTTTCATGCATATATTGAACGTAAATGTTTCCTTCCTTTCGAAATTACTAATTTTGTTGGGGTCTCCTGAAGTGACCACTGGCACTTACGTAATAGTGTTATCTTATTTTAGTTCTGAGGAAGCAAGTTTGGAGTACCTACCTACTGAATAGGGTTGCCAATTTTCGAAAGGACCAACCCGGGAGATTTTTTTAAGGAGTTTAGTAGGAGGGGGTTGAAGAAAATGTCAATCATTTATTTATTTTCAATTTATATATACTCTGCTTCTAATATTTGACAGCTTTTTACCACAAAATCATAATCATTAAAAATCGAAGTTTGATTAGTAGAGCGCGGTTGCGTATAATTTTAAAAAAACGGGTAAAATTAGTCACCCCAGGAAGTCGGGAGGTTGACCATTACTCCAGGCAATCTGGGAGGGTTGGGAACCCAATAACTGAATATTTAGAAAATCTTGTATGATTTGTAAGAAATGTTCAGCGTGCAAAGTAGAATTGTGTTTGAAACATGACAAAAACTGTTTCATGTTATATTACGTAAAATAGGTTATATTGTTTGGTTATATGTTCCTACTGGTTATGTGGAGTGACCACATCCTGCAGGATAATCCTTGTGTTTTTTTATCTTGAAATTTGTATCATTTTCTTCGAGTATCTATAATAAACCATTATCAAACTATACATAATATTTTTTCCACAAAAAAATAATTTGGGCCGGAAAGGGTTAAGAGAACCTGCCAAACCAAAGGACAAACAAGCAACAGCAACAAAAATGTTCCTCAATGTTCCTCCTGTAGCTTAAGAGAACCTACCAAACCAAAGGACAAACAAGCAACAGCAACAAAAATGTTCCTCAATGTTCCTCATTGTTCCTCCTGTAGCTTAAGAGAACCTACCAAACCAAAGGACAAACAAGCAACAGCAACAAAAATGTTCCTCATTGTTCCTCGTTGTTCCTATTGTAGCTTAAGAGCACCTACCAAACCAAAGAACAAACAAGCAACAGCAACAAAAATGTTCCTCAATGTTCCTCGTTGTTCCTATTGTAGCTTAAGAGAACCTACCAAACCAAAGGAAAAACAAGCAATAGCAACAAAAATGTTCCTCATTGTTCCTCCTGTAGCTTAAGAGCACCTACCAAACCAAAGAACAAACAAGCAACAGCAACAAAAATGTTCCTCAATGTTCCTCGTTGTTCCTATTGTAGCTTAAGAGAACCTACCAAACCAAAGGAAAAACAAGCAATAGCAACAAAAATGTTCCTCATTGTTCCTCCTGTAGCTTAAGAGCACCTACCAAACCAAAGAACAAACAAGCAACAGCAACAAAAATGTTCCTCAATGTTCCTCGTTGTTCCTATTGTAGCTTAAGAGAACCTACCAAACCAAAGGAAAAACAAGCAATAGCAACAAAAATGTTCCTCATTGTTTCTCCTGTAGCTTAAGAGCACCTACCAAACCAAAGGACAAACAAGCAACAGCAACAAAAATGTGCCTCAATGTTCCTCATTGTTCCTCCGGTGGAACTGTAGCTTTAGGGTGACGGAATGCTTGAGATTTCGATAGGATCTGCTTCAGCCACATCACAGGATACACTTTTATGTACAAGACCTTTAAGGATGGGTCTATAGTTTATTGGACAGCGAAAAAATATGTCGTTCACACAAAATTGGAGGTGTGGTCCCATCTTGTTGGAACCACACATTGCGAAGATTCATCCTCCTACAAAACTCTGGCTGCGAAATGTTGTTGATCATAGCGATGAATTCATTGTGTTGGCCCGTCCCTCCGCTTCAAAAAAGTAAGGCCCATTATTATGCCAGTGTGACCAATTGCATACCATAAGTTACTTTTGGACTATGAAGAGGTCTTTTATACAGAGTAAAGGGATTTTGGTTAGCCCTATAACGACAGTTCTTCTTATTTACGGTTCTTCATTAATAATCCTTCTGCGCGGAGGAAACGCGCCCAATGTGTAGGATGGTGTTTCGTTTGGACATTGCACCTTGACGAGGTATGTTGAATTAGAGACGAACAGATCACAAAGTCAAGGAAACGAATTTTTGACCCATTTCGCGATGTAGTAGGTATCGTCTTCTGCGGCATTTTGTCAACTGACGCCTTCATGGGCAACACCCTTCTACTGAGTTGAACGGGCCCTTTCCTGTGTCTCCTCCTTTTTTTTATCAAGGAAAAATTCGAAAGCGATAACGGTTGCTAACCCTGCCTGTGTGGGATTCAACTGGCTATGCAACATAGCCTACCCACTAAAAACACCTCTGTTTCTTCGGTTTTCACTAAACCTTCAGTCTCGCACTTAGATTAGGACTCACGTGCTGCGGTTAGCACTAGAACCTGTTCTCTTCCTTGTGTCTATATTTCAAGACCCAAGTATATGTCTCTTTGCGTCGCGACGCATTTAAAAAAGAAAGGGCAAATGGAAAATTTGAGTTGGGAAGGATGGGGTGAAGGATGGAGAGGATTTCGTTACTCGCCCGAAAGATTTCCGAAGAAATCTGCTTGGGTACAGCTTATGGATGGAATCTTTGCATTGATATCAGTTCTTTGGATTTCTTGTAATAATACGATCTTATCAAATGATAATTACTCTGTTCTCAGTGTTTTTGTCGAGATGCCGGCATTATATATATATATTTTCTTTGGAATTTTTGCTACATAATATGCCTGTATAATTGAGTTTAGCATTCAAACTTGAGCTCGAATGTTAACTTGTTGGGATTCCGGCCCCACTATTCGCAAAAGGTTAAGGAACTTTACCAGAAATTTTGCGCCTATGGTTATCTCGAAAGAATACAAACTTTAACTAGTAGAAGTATCACATACTATGGATATTAAATTGGGTCCTTCAATAACAAATAATTGGAGTCTATAACCGCAATTTATATATAGTATATGGGTTTTTTTTTTAAGGGATAATATGGAAAAGTAAAAATAATACGCTTAAAAAATACAAATAACGTGAAATCTATCAGTTTTAGGTACTTATAGGACAATGTCATATCAATCGAAATGAAATTTTGTCTACAATTAATATCTGAAATAAAAAAAGGTGCATTCCATTTGAAAAAACCGAATTTCTTTGAAAAAACTAAAAAAACTGTTTATAATTGGTTAAGACCCTGTAAGTAATTGTAGGAAATGATTATAATTTTTTGAATAACCAGCATTTTCTATAGCTTCCCCCGAAATTTCAATGTTTTATGTTTAATAGTCACTGGGATACAAAGCGTCAAAGTACCACTCTCAAATGTCAAAAAAAAGTTCAAAATGCAAATATCTCCAAAATTGTCGAAGAGGGCCATAGATATTGTTTTATAAACTGATGCTAATATTCAAAAAGGAATCTAAATGTAATGGAATAAAAAATGAGGTTTGCCATTCAAAATGAGGAAGTTGGTAGCTACTTCCGGTATAACCGGAAGTGATAGAAGAATGCCATTATTTTAAAAAAGTAGTTCATGGTTGAGAACCTCCATGCGTAAATTTTTATGAGCGTATCATTTTTACTTTCCTTTATGAATAAAGCTAATTGTTCATTCAAAAGAACGACCCTGTATAGCAATATTACGGGTATTTGGGAGTTTTTCGAAGTAAATAATATATATACAGACATTCTCACCGCAAGATATTATTCAACTTTGAATAATTCAAAAGGAAAAATCCAGATTTTTTCAATTCATTATAGCTGAAAATACAGATTTCTTTAATTCATCACAGCTTCATAACGACCAGTTAACTAATTATGCTTTTCTACAACTGTATTTTCCTTTATAAAAATTCGTAGAACGAGCCGCAGTTCCGTCTACTGAAGTGCAGTTAAAAGTTGTAGCTTTTGCTTAAGCTGGCTTCCCACATGTGCTCCGCACTAACCGCATTCCGCGATAGAATGAACGCCATTTGGGCAACATACTATGCCACTAATTCGTACAGAATCTATTCCTATTGTCAAATAAAATTTACTATCTGATTTTGCATTGATTCGGCCGATGCATGATGTTAATTAATAAATATATTGAAACAATAGTTTATAAATATAATTTACACCTTTATTGAATAAAATACGCATGACGTACGTTTCGGTGAAACTTCATCTTCTTCAGGTGATATTTGCAAACTAAATATATTTCTCCGTTATATGGAATACATGAAATAAATAGATGACAAATTGTGTAGAAAGGTTAATTAGAAGGATGGTTACAAATAATTGGTAAAATAGGAAAAACACATTCTAAACTGCTAGTCAGGTAGTTCAGTAATTTTGTAATCGAAAGTCGGATTCATATTATGCAAACCATTTAATCCAAGAAAATCACACATTCAATCTTGACTTTGAAATATTAAATGCTGAAAGTAAGGGAATTAAACTTAATTTTTTAGAATCATTCTTCTAGTTGGGATGCCGTGCAGATTCCTGCGTAGGCGTCCTTCCAACAGCTAGAATCATTACAGATAAATAATGGCAAACATTCAGGTCTCCTATTGAATAGCCAAATCGATCATACTATGAACCCCCTTTTGAATATTTTCAAAATTACCGATTAAAATTTTGTGTTCTCACTACGTTACTTATAGATGGCTAATCATATAATTCACTTATTTCCTTTGTTCTTCTTTTCCAAACTTCCCCCACTTTCCTACCGCCATATATTCTCCTCAAAAACTTCCAGATTTAATATCCATGTTTCACAGCCGTAAATTTCCACTGGCGTTATTATTCTTCTTTATAGGTACTCTTTTCTTAACATTCCAAATCAATCGAATCAAATCAAAATATGCTTTATTGTCTTAAAACTATACACTTTATTGACAAAGCCAAAACTATAGGAACTAAACAATGTAAAACATAAAAATAAACACACATCAAACAAACAATATACATACTAAACAATGTAATACCTAGAAATAAAAATCACACCATATTTCCATACAAAATATATATAAACTTTCCAATAGAACCGAGAGTGTCAAATTGTCCTCCATTGAAGCTGATGCTTGTGTTATTCAATTTGGTCATATCGATGAATTAATGCTCAGAATAGGAGCCCTATATAGAGTAATAAGGTCTATCAAGAAAATAAGATTTTGTTCTTTTCCGAAAATTAGCCAAGGAAGTTATAGATTTTAATTCCTCTGGCAGGTGATTGTAAATTTTCTTAGCATTGTAAATGATGGACTTTTTGGTTAATTCTGAGGAAGGAATAGGAAGGTGAACATAATGTCCCGAAGATCTGGTGGAATACCCGTGCTGTGACACCAAGGATACGGCATGAAAATACTTATGAATCAAGCACACAGATTCAAGTAAATATAAATAAGGAAGCGACAAAATTCCATTTTTCGTGAAGTAAGGTTTGCAATGAGCCCTATTTTTCAGTACAAACATATAACGAATTGCTCTCTTCTGCAATTTGAGGATGGTGTCAAGTTGTGAAGAATTACATGAACCCCAGAAGGGAAGACCATAACGAAGATGAGAATCGAACAGTGCAAAATAGGCAATTCTTGTAGATGCCGTATCTGATTCACTTGAGATGGATTTAATGGCAAAACAGGCCGATGATAATTTTTTAGTTAAGACATGCACATGCTGTGAAAATTTGAGATTATTGTCGATAAAGAGGCCTAAAAATCTGACATAATCGGCTATTTTAATGGCATGGTTTTGCAGGAATAGATCCTGGGAGTTATCTCTATAAAACAAGGCTACGGTTTCATCTACGTTGAAGCAAAGTAAGTTTGCATCAAACTAGTTACAAAAGCCACATCATTTAATTAATAGGAAAAAAAAAAGAAAACACACGTGCTTCA
This sequence comes from Cynegetis impunctata, assembly GCA_030704885.1. NCBI lineage: Eukaryota > Metazoa > Arthropoda > Insecta > Coleoptera > Coccinellidae > Cynegetis > Cynegetis impunctata. Next base: position 687,269 of record JARQZK010003625.1, read on the forward strand.
TTCCTCCCTGAAGTATGTGTCAGGGAGGCGGGCAGCTTGAGTTTGAGATTAACTCCTTCAGCCAGATCAGAGGATACACTTGTATGTACAAGCGCATTAAGGATAGGTGAGACGGGATATTTATGGAACATAGGAAGTGCGGGTAGGGTTCAGAGGATTAATATTGGCCCAGCATTCGCCTTATAAGTTTGCAAGCAGTGACTTACATTACCATGAGGAAACCTCTGAAAAA
>JARQZK010003625.1:692500-722500 GCA_030704885.1 Cynegetis impunctata
AAATTCTGTATGACTTATTACAACCATTGTTTTATTATTCATTTTATTTTCTCCACATTTGTATAAAATATTACTAATTTACTTGAACTAAATAGAATTTTTTATTGATGTTATGGCGCAATAAAAAGTGTTATAGTAGTAGTCACTCTTGAGATCATACATGAGTCTCCGTGGATTGAATTAGAGTGAATATTCTTTAACAAATTTCAGTAGTTCCTTAAAGTATTTTATTATTGAATCTCATTGTAATTCTTTGCTACGTCATTAAAACTCTCAAATACTAGTCTTAAATAGAAAAAATTATAAGAGAATTGTTTTTTTTAAATAAATCTAATGGAATCGAGCACAGTTTAACTCATTTACATAAATACGCATTTTGAAAAATCACACGTGAGATTCTCGGGGTGGGGGAGGCGAAAAATTTCAGATATGGTCAAAAATTAAGGTACTAATAAAATAGTTTCCCATATTTAGCCAATAGGCACACTGTATATATTAGACATCTCCAAAATATTTACAAAAAGTCTTTAATTTCCGGGTAAAATAAGACTAAAAATTTTACATCATCAACCCACTAGGGGCGTCTTTGTATACGCCACTGTAATCGATCTATACAAGAAGAAACCCTACGGACTTCCAAGTATTCGCCTCTCTTTTAATCTCCATGGACCGCAAGCAGTCACTTGATCCTACAATATCCGGGCGGCATCTTCTCGTCTACAGCGTGGCCGTGGCATGCATACCTGAGCGTATCGGTGCAAGTATTCGGCCTGCAGCCAGATCTGGAGACCATGGGAACGCGTCATCTTCCCCCACCGCTTCGTACTACCAAACAGCATCACGCACACGATGCTGGACCGCATAATCGCACGAATTCTGTGGTCCTGACAGGACGGTACAATACGCGCATTCGGTACGAACACAGGTTGTGTACGTTTACTACTCGCTTGACGTTAGTCGCTCGCTATCGTTAGCGCGTGTAACCTCGAATAGTTTGGGAGTTTCGCGATAGAATTCGGTACGACACACGAGCGGTTGGTACTTCGCTCTTGTGCGCTAATTTCGCGGTACTGTTTTGAATTTTTCCGAGAAGTCGTGAAGTTATTTTCGACTGACATTTCTTTGGATTATGGTGACTGGAGTTAACAACATGGTTCAGCCAACTACTAATACCACCGGTGTATCAAGTACCACCCCTATCAGTGATAATGCGTTAACTACAGTTAGAAAACCAAGTGACAATAGGAGGGTGAGTATCTTCTTTTTATATATTCAAATCTCATTTAGATTGGTTTATGTTTTTTCGTCCTTTTTTTTATTTCGTGTCTTATAATTTTTTAATACTTGACATCTTCAACTTAATATTTATCTCAATTTGTGACATTTAATTTTTAATATGATTTGTTATTTGGGCAATTATTAGGCAGATCTTTGAACTGTGAAGACTGATCTTAGGATTCTTAGGTGAATATTAATAAACTTTCAACAATTAATAAACATTGAATAAACTAAGTAGTACAATTTTTATCTATTTTATTTATTACAATTAGTAGATAAATAGTAGGTACTACGTAATGAAAAGATAATATTGTTCAAGGTGTAATGATTCTATGAAAGATATATTCGTCAATTTTTTTTATTGTTCAAAAAAATCAACGAATTATGATTATATGATTATGATCTCAAAGTAACAAAATACTGAAATATAGAAACAACATATTTTGAGATATTGTCGAAAGTTATACAAATTGGGCTTAATATTACAAAAAATTAGGACAAATATTAAAAAGCTTATGAAAGAAGAGCTTCTGTCATAAGCTAGTTGATATTTGTCGTATTTTTTTGTGATAATAAAGCCCAATTAACGCTATTTGAAGTGTAATGAACTAACTGTTATCTATAATTCAGCTACACAAATTGTTGAGAAATTGATAGATATAATAGGTCCAAAAAAATTGTTAACAAGTCCATAGCAATCAATGGCTTGGTTATGCTAAGTTTTCAAATTATTCGTCGTTATTTTTTTTCATCCATTCAACAATAAGAATTTGTAACTTATTTTATTTGTCCAATTCGTGTATTCATTTCATTTGAATATAAAAGAATAATTATATTTACAATTTCTCTGAATCATGTTAGCTTTGAGTTTTGTGAATGCTCAAAAACAAAATCTATCTTGTGTATGACTTTTAATTTTTTTTTGAATGCGACCTGTTTAATGAATCTTTCAACTACTTTTTGTTTGCACCAGACCAAACATTTTAATTTCGAAATTCTCTGTCTGGCCTTATGTTTAATGTTGTCTCGTTTGTAGCTTTAGTTATTGTAATATATTCCATTTACAAGCAAAATCTAGGATCTACATCGACAGGTCAACATTTCGACACACAACAGTTACCATATAGGTTCCAATACTAATTAATAATCTTACTTCTGACATTTAAAGTAGACAAAATTCTCTTTTCATTGTTATTAATTTTAAAATCAAACTTTGGTTTCAAATAAACGTTGTAGGTATTCCTATTCGATTTTCAGCAAATTGATGGGGGGCAGATAGATATATATATATATATATATATATATATATATATATATATATATATATATATATATATATATATATATATATATATATATATATATATATATATATATATATATATATATACGATAACGCTTTCCACAAAATTCATTTCTACAGAAATTACACAGCTGATTTTACATAAAACTCTTCTCCAGAAGAAACAATTTAAAATTAATAATACTTCACTTTTTACTAAGGTGTTCCAAATAAAAAAAATTCTGTATCTAAATTGTATGAGCTAACGTTAGGTTATTTACTACAATTTCGACATTACATGTTTGAACCTTCCACTTGATGGATGGAATGTCGTAGCTATTCCAGTTATAGATAAAAATTTGCAAATTTTTTTTCGAAGTCAACATTGACGCACGTAGGTTAATTTAAATAAATTAACTACATATTTACGTTAGTTACGCAAATTATCTCCAATTGCCTTGGTATGACGCGAATTCATGAGCTTCTGAATAAAATTACTCGTGCAATCTAAAACTTTTTAACCAAAGTTCATGTTTAATACCGAGAAATTTCTTTTTTGCGAATATTGAGATTAGTTGCCAGTACAATGGAGCAATATCTTAATGGACTATTGATTAATTTATCAGCGCTTGTTATGAGGTTTGCCACGCGAAAAATCGTTTGACCCAAACATACTCAATTAAATAACGTCTGGAGATTATATGTCTGAGGATATTGCGATAAGGCGCCTATTATCATCATGCTAACAACATGAGTATGATGAGTTCAATGAGTGTAAGGAATAATCATCAAAGGTCGATCATACTGTCAAATTTATCAACAGAATGATTGTTCTTTTAAGTCTGGAAATTTTTAGAAATATCTCCTTCTTAGTGCGCATAAATGTAGTGAACGTAAATTTTGAAAATGATATTCGAAATTTTCTAACAAATTATTAGGACTATAAATACATATAAGACTTTTTCTGGACTCGTACCAACGGCGCATAAGTATTCATTTCAGAAGTAAAAATAATGATATATATATATATATATATATATATATATATATATATATATATATATATATATATGGGTTATTCTACGATAAGAGGTCTCAAGTACATAGAGGATGCGGCCAAGGAAAAAAGTTGGAGTTTTTTGATTTAACACGTATATTACGACTTTAGTTTCTTCTAAGTGCACATTTACGTAAGGGCAAGTCAATTTATACATTTTTAGTTATTTTTTAGGTAGCCAGGGAAAATACATAAGGCAGGGTAAAGACATCAAGACTTTTTTGGTCAAAGGAAAGATTTGATGTGATAAAACTATTATTAAAATTAACTTTCATAAAACATTGTACTTAACTATATCTGAATTAGAACATTAACTATCTTTGAATTAGTTTATACAAACATATAATTATCCAAATTATCTCCCCTGCTCATTCAGTACTTCCCCTGGTAATAATCTCGCCAGGGGAAATACGACAGGGGAGAGACGTTTTCTTCATAAACTAATTTTTTTTAAATTAACGCACGTTAATTTTGGATTAATATCATGCCACACGTTAACTATCACACTATTGTTGAACTCAAACAACTAATGCTAAGTAAATTAAGCAAATTATATAAATAGTACAACCTACCAGTGGAGAGGCACGTTCACCCTGCTAAAACAATTGCACCCCAGTGTTGCGTCGCACCAAATAACATATAACTACCATTGAACCGCTTCTTTATTTGGTATTACTAAATTGTCGCCAATGAGTGCCATTGAATACTATTTGCAAAATGGACGTTTAATATTTAATTCGTTTTAGCGGATCGGAATTTGCCAGGGTAGATACACAAAAAAGCGGGACAAAAGTAATGTTCAAAAATTATTAAAACTTAACAAATATTATTATATTTTTTCTTCATAATACTTGGGTATACTGATTTGAATTTGTGTTAAATATAATTTAACTGGGCAACTGCGAAAAAGAAGGTATATAATGTCTACATATTCAACCAAAAACCAAGAAAAAACAAATAAAAGCTTGAAAGAGCCCAAATATAATTTTTGATTTCGAAATCGTAAATCCTCGTCAAAGCCCTGTGATTTTTTTAAAACTTATAAAGTAAACTCATTAAATGAACATTGAAAGAGCCTACTGCCTTGCAGAGCTAGTTTTATATTGATACACGAAAAACCAATTCAAATACTTAATGTTATTCTGCTTTCATATCATAATATAAATAATGTTACATGTATATCGTGTTAAATGTTCAGAATATAATTCGCGTAAATATCATATATTGTTTCGGAAATTTAATGTTGTTGAAGTATCCTGTCCGCTGGTTGATTGTTGGGAAATTCCTTTAGTCCAAACAGCTGGAAATTCATGATTTGAGAAGGTGTTAACTTAATTATCATAATCTCTATTACGATTATAGTGAGGAATTATGATGCCTTCCATTCAAACGGAAGAATTGGTCTCTATGTCGATGTAATTATTGTTTTAAATGCTTAGAATATTATTTGTATTTCATGGAAAATTCTATGTTGTTTAAATATCCGGTCGCAGGTACAATTGCTGTCAAAATTCCTCTTGTCTAAATATGATAATTATATAGACGACTAAATATGTTAATGAAGAAAATAATAGTACTTAACTTCTGAGGTTCAAACTGGCTCGAAAAAATTAACGAAAATTTCATGTGACAGGGAAAAGTCGGAAAAGATACAATAATTTCCAATTAGAACATTGTTTTATAATAATGTTTCAGTTTCTATAATTATTTTCAGAAGAAATGGAAGGGAAAATTATTAGACATTAAATGAAGAAAAAAATGTTAATCCAATAAACAAGTGACAAAAACTCAAATTAAGATACAATGAGATTATACCTCCTTCACTGCATTGAACTTATATTGAAAATACGATAAAATTCGAAAAGATTGTAATCTTAAATATAGCAAAAAAATTATGTTAAAAAAACTCGAGGAATTTATATAAATAAGTAACACAATTAGAAATATAGGACTAATGAAATATAAAAGCACAGGCGAAACACAGAGATAAAATATATTTTTTTCTGTTTATATATTTCGAAAAGGATATTGAATATTAATTTTTGTGAAAATTTAAAAATTAAGAGAGTAAAATCCAAACAAATATATTTTACATTTACGTGATTGAAATATTTTGATGAGGTTACGAAACATACAAAGATCAGTTTATTAAATATGAAGAAGAAGAATATAATCTCGAAGACAGATTATTTCTTTTTCCAACATCTTTTTTTCGCGTGGATTGGGAAGTTGTTTAATTTTCACATGATATCCTTTAACTCTAATATAATTCGAAATAAATCACCCAGGGAAAAAAGCTGGCGGTTTGCCGGTTCAAATTGGCATAGAAACGAAAATAGATCGATCAAATGCCAACAGATTTCTTTTCTCTGTTCTTTACCAATGCCGACTAAGACGGTCGTGCGACTGATTCTTAAATAGCATGTGATTGTAGGAGATCGTCAACTGGGCCAGTGCACAGTAGATTGTAACTGATAGTTGATGGAATCCGTCGTTACTACGTGATAATAGGCATGACGACATTATCAAAAAATTGTCGATTCAATGGTTTTAGGAGAAAACTCATATTAAAAAAAATTCAAAACAATGCTTTAGTTTCATTAAAAAAATTCAGATTACTAAGATTTTCAATAAAATAAAACATTAAAATACTGCAATCGGCCATTCTGACTGAAACACCAATCATGACGTCACGCTTAGGTAAACTCCGCTGTCAGTACTCTTATTCACTGTGTTTTATTCTTGTGAATACTATTGATCACGCATTTGTACTGATTTTTTCATTATTTTACGTGTGGTTTATCGACTTCACTCTACTATAACAATGGAACCAAGGCAAATAGCTCAAATTTGCCCAGGATGGATGTATTAATGTTGGGCGATTTCCTCCCAACAAATGAAGAATTTTGCTCGTCTGAGTTTAGAAACGTGAGAACTTCCTTGTAAGTAAATTGTATTTATCTTCACCCTGTATATAATTTAAATATAATCAAACCCGTTTTGAACTCGTGCGAGTGTATTTTACTTTCATAGGTTATTTTTACAATAAAGTTGTCATTGTTTATTTTTGAGGTTAGCTCCCTCACAGCTTGTAAGTTGCTATTTCAGAGTTAATAACATGTTAAGGTCCGATTAAACAACTACATTTCTGTATTTAATAAGCACCTACTTGTACTAGTAGTATTTTTCCTCATAGAAAACACCTAAAATCTGATAAATCACCAAGGGATGCTCTGGGATTTGCCCAGAGCAAATATATATATATATATATATATATATATATATATATATATATATATATATATATATATATATATATATATATATATATATATATATATATATATATATATATATATATATATATATATATATATATATATATATATATATATATATATATAATCTATATCGTTCGGGTTTCGACGTGCGAGCTTTAATCACTTATTTCTGATTATTTTCTTGTTTGGAACATGTACAAATACTTTGCTGAGTGTTCTCATTGATGTGTTTTTACACTGGGGTACTGCACACCACTCATAATTTTTGGAATTCATTTTTATCCCACGAATTAGTTTGATGTTTTGTTTACTTTCTTCGCTACGCATAGACACAATGATATGTTTACCTAAGCGTGACGTCAGACCGACTCCATGGCACATAAGAGCTGTTTTCGCGCGTTTTTGAAATAATATTAGAAGAATGGCTTTAAACTTCGTTAAACTTAAGTTTATTACCGTAATTTAGGTTTTTTTGTGAATAGTAAATGTGTACCCACATTAAGGAACAGTATTTCAAAATCTTTCGTCACGCCTATTGAACATGATGAACAAAAACAAAACTTGAATTTACTACGTTTATTATCACAAAAATACTTTGAAAAACACTGCGATTGCAATTTCGGTCACTAGACCATCATCGGGCAGATTGAGTTAGGAACTGAATACATAATTATAGATTTACGCTTACGGGTGGGAAAGAATTATTGCAGGTACTTAAATAGACAAAAGAAACACATTTCAAGAACGGCTAATAGACGTGGATTCCCCAAATTGGAACAATGAAATGTTCTTAGAAATATCATTGTTTGAATACACTAAATATAGGAGAATCTTCTTCTTCTTCTTGTTCCTTAGCCTGTGTTCATCCACTCCTGAATGTAGGCCTCTTCCAGTAGTTTCCATGTTTTTCTGTTTTGAGCTGTTTGAATTAGACCTGTGTCGATCGATCATTTGTCGAGACCCGGGTCGATCATGACCCACTCGTATGGTGATCGAGTTAAAAAGATTCGATCATTTGGGTCACCGGTCGCCGGTTGCGGTTTGTAACGAATATATCAGCATGTCACTGATTCGATCTCAAACTGAATTCGATCTCGATAACGACGCGATCGATCGAGTTCGCGACCCAAAAGACTGAGAGATCGATATGTCGCGACTCTTCTACGCGAGCGTTCCTGAAAAAATCGGTTCCTTTTGGATTACGTGTCAAAATTCAAAACAACACAATAAAGAGTGCGATGAATGAAAGCATGTAAACGATTGTATCAGCAAGCAATTAGTTATATACTGTTGTGTAAAAACATATGAAAATGAAGTGCAATTTGGTTAGTCTTGTCAAGTAAATCGGGATCGGGTTAATTAAGATCGGGTCTTTCAGAAATTCGTGATTCGATCACTCGTGTATAGGTTGCGATCGAATCAAAAAGATTCGATCAATCACGATCGACACAGGTCTAGTTTGAATCCAATTTCTCCCTGCTGTCTTCTGGATGTCGTCTCGCCAACGCTTTTGTGGTCTTCCCGTTTTTCTTTTTGTCGTTCTGGGTTGCCACACTATTTGTCCATTTGGATTGGTCTTGCCTGGCAACATGGCCCGCCCATCTCCATTTGAGTTCCGCTACTCTTCTTAGAATGTCCGTAACCCCTGTTCTTCTTCGGATCTCCTCATTTCTTAGGCGGTCTCTCAGGCTACATCCCAACATGGCGCGCTCCATCGCTTTCTGGGCTATTCTCAGTTTTTCTGCGCTGTTTTTTGTTGAAGAAATAGTCTCCAGTCCGTATGGAGACGGACTGGAGACTATAGGAGAATATATCAAGTCAATCTGGAGGTTCAGCAAGATATATTTTGCATCATGATTGAGTTTAAAAATTTCCAATGATTCTAAGTAAGTAAGTTTGGTTTCTTTCGGTAATTTGTGCATAATTTGAAAGTTATCTATTTGTGGAAACGGGTTGGTGGTTTTCACGGCAATGATTTGAAAACGTGGAATCTTGACACTTTGGCTCTTATTACTCTTAACTTAGCTTCTTTTAGAAAATTATTATTCCTGGACTCGTCTCTAATAGCATTTAACTACCACCGTTACTTAGCTCTTTCTGCTCCTGTCGCTTTCATTTTTGTTTTGAAGGCAAATCAGGTACTGCACAATAATACTGCTTATTGTACATGATTTAGTATCGGTTATTTCATCGAAAATAATTTTTTTCAGCATTACAAACCACACTATATCAAAATATATATATTTTTGTTAATATCTAGGAATATCAAATTTGGTATTTACCTTCTTTTGTCAAAAAATCACTCAGTTATTCGTAATATATCGATTGATGAAATCTGCTTTAAATAGTACGTTCTCCAAGTGTTATGCCCAGTTGGATAACACCTGGTGGCTCGTGTGGCTCGCTCGATTGCCACGCTGTAGCAAATCATTACCGTAATTATTGCGGCATTGAATGATCTGCCCCTTGATGCCTCCGACTCGGCTTGTTTCCCACGCTCAACAGATCCTTTCTCTTTTGCAGAGCAACAAGCCAATCATGGAGAAACGGAGGCGAGCCCGCATCAACAATTGCCTGAACGAACTCAAGACGCTCATTTTGGACGCTATGAAAAAAGACGTAAGTGGTTATTGTTTTCTGATATTACATTACAGAGTCATTAAGAGAATGTGCGAAATGGTTGAAAGGAAGGAACAATTTTTAATATCGATTCTGCTCCAAGATAACTTTTTCAAAATTCTCCTCCGTTTATATATATATATATATATATATATATATATATATATATATATATATATATATATATATATATATATATATATATATATATATATATATATATATATATATATATATATATATATATATATATATATATATATGGGACCGTTCAAGTATTACGTAAGCAGATTTATTACAATTATTTAGCAGATTTATTACAATTATTTACCTCCTCCTCCTTGTCAGCAAAAGTAAGCAAAGCTCTTACCCCCCCTCCCATGCTTACGTAAACATTGGAACCTATATGCATTTTTCTTTTAATGTATTCTATTATTTTCATTATTCATAAGCAGCAGTTATAAAATAGGCTTTGGATAGATGACTTTGACGCACATAATATTCATTTAAACAAACTTTATTGACGCAGTATTCAACATAGAGTAAGGTAGAGATATTATAATCTCATTGAGTACTATTACGAACAAAACAAACTTCTTTGGAATTTTTGGTATAGGTACATATTAATTCCAATTAATAGTCTTCAGTCCATGACATCCGAATCCATGATTCTAAGTTTTCGGAATAAAGTATAAACTTTAAAATAAAAACACTTGGCTTATGTTTCACAATATAAAAAATATTTAGATACTGTATTTAGCAGTAACGAAAAGTCGACATGTTTCGAGTTATGAACTCATTAGCAAGACTGACTACAGGAGAGTATTACATCTGATTTTATAAAACAGACAAAAGCAGGTGATACCTGAAAATCAATTTGTTCGTTTACAAGGGGTAAATGACTATTATGGGCGGAACTTATTTCGAGAATTTCAAGAAGGTCAAGGCGCTTTCCTTTGTTACCTGAATGTAACAATTTGGTTTTGTTGAAATCCAGGAAATGATTGAATTTTATACAATGTTCAGAGAAGCCAGTGGTATTTTTATTTTGTAAAATTGAATTTTTATGTTCTTCAACACGAATATTTATATTCCTTCCTGTCTGTCCTATATAGAAAGCAGGACATTCGTCGCAAAATATTTTGTAAACACCACTGTTTTCTCAGATGTTACATTTTTCTTTATTATTGACCAAGAATGACTTCAAGTTTCTTTTATTTGTATAAATTGTTTTAACGTTATTTTTCGATAGTTTGTTACAAATTTTGCTACTCAAATTAGGCACATAATTTATAGGGAAGTATTTTTGTTCTTCATTAATAGTTTGCGTAGGGTATATTGAATGCAACAGATACTTTATTCGTTTTTTCCCAATGAGCTTGTCGATAAGACTTTCATTATAACCGTTACTGATGGCTAATAATTTAATTGTATTAACTTCAGTTTGAAAATTTGTTTCCGATAATGGAATCGTGAACAACCTATGTATGAACGAATGAAAAGCACTTAGTTTTATTTTAATGTGTTGGTTCCTGTCGATGTGAATTGAAGTATCTGTGAAGGTTGGTTTTCTATAAATGTTGAAAGTGAGAGAATTCAAATTCCTAGCAATCTGAACGTCTAAGACGTTTATACTTTATTCTTTATGATGTTTCACCAAGTGATGTGCCAGAATTCAATCTCAGTTATTCTAAGTTTTCGATGACATTGGATGTTTGCTGCTCAATGTTGTGTATCTGCTCACTTTCATCTGATTTTCGAATGTCTACATCGTTCTCATCAAGCCATTCAACATCTTGGTGCTCTAAATTTTGAATAATGCACTTCATTAGCACGACGAGCAGCCATTCTTATAGGCCTAACTTTCATATCAGTGTGCGTGTTTACTTTTTTGTCACTTGATGTGCCCATTTAGTGACTTGATGGAAGCATAATAAAGACCACACTTTGTGCATGTTCGACTTGATAGCTTCAATTTTATCGTCGGACAAAAATAATCGTAGGACATTTTCAGGAAATCTTAAAGTGAAAAATGTTAGTGTAGAGCTAAATTGACTGGAAGATCGAGATATTGCCCTCCACCATCCAAAACCAAGTCATCAACTGTTACTTTTACTTTCACTGGTGGTGGAAGAACTGTTGTCTAGTAATCTAAATAGGCCACTTCTTGGACGACAGCATTCGTTGTTTCTACATTTTACAATTTCAAGCAACTATTGGCTTTCACGCACATATTCTGAATACCATTTAATGTCTGGAAAATCAGGAAAATCTTGTTCGCCCGGCCGGTATTTTCATTTGGTTGTCAAGCATAGACAATGTGTGGGTTGCCAATGTGTGAAAAAAAAACTACTGCTGACGTAATCACCACCTCGACCACCAAGCCCCTTATGTCATCAAAAATAAGCAAAGAAAAGACCCTCCGCCCCCCTATAGTGCTTACATAATACTTGAACGGTCCCTATACCTATATATATATATATATATATATATATATATATATATATATATATATATATATATATATATATATATACAGAGTGTTCCTAGAAGCCATAACTTTTGAGATACAGGGTGATACAATTTTGAAAAAAAAAACATTTTTTTAGTAATAAGTAACTGAGATAATATTGTAAACTACTCATGATTTGGTACATTTATTGTACATATAGAAAAAGTCTGAATTGTTAATTTGCTTTCAGTCGATGCACAAACATTTCCACATTGCATCAGATTTTCGAGGAATTGATCCTGAAGTAAAACGATTTTTATTTTTTTAAGCGAAAACCATGCGTCGGACAAAGAAAACCCATGAGATCAAATTTGCTCAAAAATGAATGAGGATCTCAGAATTTATTTTAGTTTCAAGAGAAAGCAGTGGCGTAGTATTTTTTTCTCCGAAAATATTCAACGCAAATCTCGTACGAACGCCACTGGTAGAGAAAATGAAAATATTCGTACATCACGAATTGCAACCTTCAATCCATGATGAAGACATGTACCAACTTTTATAAAGTTGTCTACAATATTATCTCCGTTATTATCAAAAATTTGTTTTCAAAATTGTATCATCCTGTATCTCAAAAGTTAAGACTTTTAGGACATATGTTTATAAGTAGTCTTTTGCTTAAAATGAATCAAAGAATCACCCCCTTAGATATTAGCATTTCTTTAAGGAACACCCTGTATATGCATTAAAATCTTTATTCTTAAGCCAGAAATATAAATGTGGTAATTTTAGAAATTTTCTTGGGAATGTGGCTTGGCTTAAATGGAGACTTATTTGTGTTTGCTATTTAATCATTCTTTTATTCCAACGTTTCGGCTTTACAAAGCCTTTCTCAAGGACTAGTTAAATTAACTTCGGAAACAACTGACATTCTTTTCATCAATCTTATACACAAATTTCGAATGAATTTATATTTACGATTGTTTTTACTTTTTCACCCACCTTTCCACTGTACTTTATATACGCGTATATATTATTACTCGAGGAAATCAAGTAAGAAGCCATAAAATTATAACCTGGTTTTTGTCACATTTCAATGGTTATGGAGATTGTCGAAAACTCTTATATTTATAAGTTGAAATGTAAATATTTGATGTCCTATATTATGTGGAGTTATAATTTTTGATTAATTCAGGAAAGTGATTTATATTTTAATCTTCCTCTATATTATAAATTTTGAGGTATTTTACTACACTACCAGGCTAATCAAATGATCAAAAACCTATCAGCATATATAATCAATTATTAAATCCGTGATATAACTTCCAAATATGTGGATATTTTACTTATTTCAATGTTGTTTTATTTTTACGTATTTTTTCTAGTCACATTCGAAAAATTTCATATTTTCATTTCTTTATAACCTCAAAATTACGAATAATTTGTCCATTAATATTTCACTGAATATAGGTGATATTTGATGACTTGTTCTAATAACTGTTTTTTTTATTACAGCCTGCCAGACATTCCAAACTGGAAAAAGCGGATATTTTGGAGATGACTGTCAAACATTTACAAAATTTACAAAGGCAACAGATCGCCATGTCTGCCGCTACTGATCCAGCAGTCATCAACAAATTCAGAGCTGGTTTCAGTGAGTGTGCCACAGAGGTAGGAAGATTCCCAGGAATAGATCCTACAGTCAGACGCCGGTTGCTGCAGCACTTGGCGAACTGTCTGAACCAAAACCAAAAATCACAAGAAATCGCCCAAGTTCAAGTACATATTTTACCAAACACTGCGTCAAGCACTGAACAGCTTCATCATAGTAATGGTATAATTTTGAGTAATGGTAATGGAAGCGGCGTTCAGCTTGTTCCTACTAGACTTCCGAATGGTGATATCGCTTTAGTATTGCCAACGTCTAGCACACAAAACAACACACAGCCTAGTTCGAACTCTCCATTACCACTGTTGGTGCCCATACCACAAAGAACTTCATCGACAGCTTCTGCTTCGAGTTCCTCGTCAAATTATTCCTTGAGCAATTCCCCAGAACCTATGGATACCAGCTACCAACCGAAACCCCTGTCTTTAGTTATAAGAAAAAGCGAACCGCCAGTTGAAGAAAAACCTTGGAGACCTTGGTGATCGTTTTGACGCGATTGGAGAAACATGTGATAGATTCAAAGGTTCCTAATATACTATACACGCAATAAAGAAAATATTCATGAAATGGATTATGCAATAATTCAACCAGTGTATTATCAGTTTTAATTTGGACATATCCAGTGACTTTGGGGAGGATTGCTTATATCAGATGGTGATATTTATGGGTAAAATACTTGTCATTGTGCCGGCATGGCTGCAAGTATGACTAGATTAATTTTTCATTTCATTTCGAAAAAAGATTTTTAATGTATTTCAAGTAGATTTCTCTTCATTCTCATCTTCTCGTATGATTTGAAGTAAGGTGAGAATGTTTATGTATATAATCTTATTGTTATATCAATTTATATTTTAGTATATTCAGAATCTTTGTGTTGCCATTTTATGTGAGTTTAAATAAGTATTAATAATACGAAGTGTATACGTGAGAGAGAGAGATGTGTAAATATTTTTTTAATGTTATATTTCGAGATGTGCCTTGCAGGGCAGCAAGATCTGTGTAAGTCTTCCAATTGGATACTCTTATATTGTTAAGATATATTTATAAAAAGTAAATATATATTTTATTTAAAAATATTTTGTATTTTTTGGGTTTTCCACTCATTCTTTCAGGTGAAGATCGAATTCTAATTTCTTAATGGAAAGTATGACATGTTGCCGCGTTGAAAGTACTTTCCAGGATTTTAACGACTTCTAGAAAATAAATTATGGACAGAAAGATGTGGCGAGGATGAGCCATTCTAATAATTTTATTTTAATAGCGCGTTCGCCATTTTGCACAGAGGTTAGGAATCGGGTCAACTAATTTTTATTTTAAGTCATTATTTTAGAGTGAGAAACGATTAATTCAATCAAAACCCCCAACGACTCCTTCCCTCCTGTGTATATTGTAAAAAAAGATCATGGATTTCAATTATATATCTGCTGTGAATAACAGACTTTTTATACGACGTCTGGCAAACAAGTTAAGGGCAAAAACGTGCGGTGAGGTTGAGCCATTCTGATCTTTATATTTTTATCACTATTATGAAAAGATATATTAAAATACTTATAATGGAATCTAAATTACATTAAATACAGTTTTAGATTTTCACTATATTTTGTTAACATGACAATTGTTTCGCCAAAACACAGTAGCTTCTTCAGATGTATAATACATACTAACTTTTACAAAGAGAATGTTGAAAGATGAAGGAACGGAATATACAATAAGAATGGGGAAAAACCTAAACGTAATCTCTTAGCAGGTGGATGGTACAAACTGTTAATGACATGGGAAAAACACAATAGGCACAAATATTCAATATTACAGCTAGAAAAGATTTAACAACGGTGAGTTATTCATATCTAATTGGTCATTTAACAAATTATTGGATTGTTTCATACTCTTAATTTCAAGAGCTTCTAATAAATTGAGTTTATAGCCTTTCTTTTCTATATGTAATATTTCAAATTCACTATTAAAAATATGATTATGTTCTAGAAGATGTGATGCATAAGTAGAATCTAATTTTTCCTTGTCGTAACTTCTTTTATTTTCAAACGTACGATAATAACGTCATTTCTCGATTGACAGGATCATGGAAAAGTTCTATTTCTCCGCCAAGGCGGAGAAGTGTTGCTATGCAACACTTTTCCGGCCGGCGGCAGGAAAAGATGCAAAGATGAATTGGTAACCACGAACATAAAATTCTCCAATTCAAACGTCATTTTTATTCGTTAAAATTACATGTACAATTGGTCAATGTTGCATTTTGAAAATTAAAACCATGTAATAATGAACTGCTAGGATTCTGTCTCGGATTCTTTTCAAAAGCTGATGCCTCAATAGAGTAATCTGAGTTGCTGGTTCCAGGGAATTCGTTGACGCTCAATATCTTACCAGCAATTTCATTCTTATTTCGCAGAGAATCCTCGATATAGCCTTCTGCTATATTATATACTTGACTTCCAACCTCCGTGTCGTTTCAAAGACTCAATGTTGGCTCCTCCATCTATAAGTAGTGTAGCAGAAGTTCGCCTCAATGAATGACCTGTGTATTCGCTTGGATGATTCAATTGCAAAAAAGTGGCAACCTTTCTTGGAACACTTCCTATACCATGTATTCCCATCACAGCTCTGTAGCATTTTCCAGATTGATATTTCAAAGAAAATCTATTTTCAACGAAATCCTTTGGTCTAAACGCAGTGTATCTCCGATAAATATTTAGATTATTCTCCCCGATAACTGTGAATAATCGAACTTTTCTCGTTTTACTATCAGGAATATTGACTATTATAATATTTCCCTTGTCCTCGATATCTGTACTTTTCATTTTCACCATTTCGTCACATCTGCAGGCACCAGCTATTCCGAATAATAAAACAATCTGAAACAACCACGTGATCAAAAAAAAAATTAAAATTACTTGAAATATGATAGTTACCTTTAATCCTAAATATGAATCATCCGGTGCTTCGAAGAGAGAACGTTCGAACTCTTCCTTAGAAAAAACTCTTGATTTTTTTGGAAGATATCCTTCATTGGACTTTTTCAAAAATATGCGCAACTTCAGATATTTACCAATATCTATTTCATGTTTGTTCGCTAGTTGCGACTTTATCATTGAATATCGGGCCCACAAAGTAGAGGATTTCCATTTTTTTTCTCTAGCCATTGAATTGAAATATGCTAGAAGCACATTCTCTTGGTAAACTGTCACATTTTTCGAATTGCACCAATTCACGAAGTGATCATATGCTGCAGAATATTTTTCAATAGACTTCGATGGTCCAAGGGTAGACTCAATTTCTGAAGACATTTTCACTTTAAACCACTTCTCACCAGGTTGCGAATTATAACTATCAATATTATTTTACTTTAAGTATATCTGTCAGAATCAATTTTGTGTGGCAACCGTAACTAGGTAAATGTTCCATAATTCTTAACGATCGTAAGTGGATAGAATTATGTGCGTAAATGTGAATCGATCCAAAAATGGATATTCAGATTTTTATGAATTTCAAAACGTTTGAAAATAAAATAACATATTTCATTCGGAGTAGAAGTGACTTTTCATGGTTCGCTTTCAATTACCTTAAGCTCGCCATGAAAAGTGACACTTCTTCTCCTTATGAAATAATATACTATTATAGCCTTTATTTTCTATATGTAATATTTCAAATTCACTATTAAAAATATGATTATGTTCTAGAAGATGTGATGCATAAGTAGAATCTAATTTTTCCTTGTCGTAACTTCTTTTATGTTCTGATATTCGAACTCCAAAGTTCCTGCCAGTTTGGCCAACATATACTTCAAGACATAAACCACAAGTTAGCTCCCTGATTTATTTTGTTGTGTAGGTTTATCTTTTGAATTTTTAATATGTTTTCCAATGGCATTCTGAGTTTTGAATGCTATTTTTAAATTTCGACTTTACAAAAAGGTTGAAAAGAGTGTTGGGTCACCTATATAAGTTAATAATTTAAAGTTTTTATCATTATCTATTACGTTTGGATACATTTGAAAAATGGCTGCCTTATACATTTTTATAGAAAATCCATAGGTATGAAGGTATATCGCCCACTGGAACAAACACAGTCTGGAGAACTTTTGGAAAAAATATCGAAGGAAGGTGAATATTGCGATAAATAAATCTAGTTATTGTTATGAAGGTGTAACATTTTGTTAAGGTATATTCTCCTGCTGTAACATATATACGTACTCAATTTCTCGGATATACAGTGAGGTTTGTCATTATAGTATTTCCAGTCTAGCCAACCAGAAGATTGATGGCAACAGCTCCCATAAAATGTTTTAAATATCAACAAGAAGCTGCAATGAATAGAATTCATGAAGAGAAGAGTTAATTTGAAATAAACAAGTTGTAAACTTTTTACTCAAACATTCAACAATTAAATTGCGTTAAGATTGGTATATAACATCAGACAGCCACTTCGTTGAAACTTGCAGTTACAAAAGGAGTTAAGGAGTTGCAATTACATTTTATGAACAGCTTAATATCTCCGGGAAACAAAGGAGTGATTATTTTTAGTTTTTAGGCGCCAAACATATGTTATAAGGTCTCTTTTCACGGGATCTTCTTGGAGGGATCTGACTTTCAACTCATTGTAGTTTTCCATCGTAATCATAATTATGATTGACTGGAAGTAAATGCGTAGATCTTTATATGATACTTTTTCATGGTCCAAGAGTGAAAAATCAGTTTTTCTCTTGGATATATCGAAGCAACCTTGGCGCCATTAACTGAGGTTTGCGAATTCGTATTTTGCCTTTTTGATTAATGAAAATGGAACAATAACGGAAAGGTAAAGTAGAGGGGAAGCATTTAGAATCATATGCGAGAGCAAACTAAAGGGGGGACGAGCATATTAAGTGACTGAAAGGAAAGTACATAGTCACACATAAAATAAAATACTTTTATTTATTTTCTTAGGTCGTACAATATCTAAGAGGAACTATTATTAAAAAGAATTAATTAAATGTCTGAAAGGAAAGTACACACCCATATACAAAACAAAATACCTTTTTTTAGGTCGTAGTCTACCCGATAAACTCAAAATACATTATTATTGTTTATATTTTATTCTAATCGGGGGCGCCGTACCAATTATGATGGAAAATTGGGCCGCCAATCGTGAATACTGATGGTAAATTCCCAGGAATTTTCTGTTAGGAATAATCCTTGGAAATATTTCCAAGAATGTGCCCAAAATGGGAAATTTCTTCCAAGCGAAAACCTCTATTTATATGATTAGAGTTGTAGAGTAAGGGGGCATCCATTAATTACGTTAGGTGTTTAGGGGGGGGGGGTCGAGGAAAATCTGATTCAGTCTCAAGTGGGGGAGGGGGTGGTCTCATCATTTTTTGCAAGAAATAGTATAAAATTGCGAGAAAACTGGGTTAACTTAAGTAAAATGTTTCTCCATTAAAATATAGCTATATCATTCATAAAAATATTAATCGCGGTGGATCTGATGGAAGAATTTATTAACTCTAATAAATTTATTTCATTGGAAACAATTAATTAATTAATTAAATACTAAAAAGTATTTTTCTAACATTATTCGTTAACTATTGATGAATATTTATTAACAGTAAATACGTTTTTTGGAATAAATATTTCTTCTTCATATACGGACGATGAGAATATTATTCATAAAAAAATATTGTCGTGACCTTTTATAATAAACATACGATGCACTAATAATTTTCACTGAAAAAGCTGTGACTTAGTACAACCATTGTTTTATTAACTTAATTTTTTTCACATTTTTATAAAATATTACTGATTTACTTGAACTAATAATAATAATAATAATCTTTATTTAGCACTTGGCTAGTTATTGAAAAGAAATACAAATATTTTCGAAGCGTGTTGTTAGTTATAAAAATGAACATTATCTTACTATGTTTCCCTTAAAAATGTACAAACTCTTAATAAAAATTTTCAAATTAAGAGCATTCTTTATTATCCCGGGAAGAGCATTAAAGATGCGAACACCTTCACAAAATAAGGATTTTTGTAAAGTTGCCGTTTTAACCCATTGAATGTTGTAGTCTTGGCCTGAACGAATATTATATTCATGAAAGTTTGATCTTTTTTTCAGAAAATCGTTAAGATATTTTGGTAATTTTTTATGCTCTATTCTATATATTAAAACCAGGTTCGCCTTCTTAATGCTCTGCCCAACAGATAACCAATCCAAAGCCTGCAACATGCTTACTATTGGGGTATATTTATTACAATTAAGGATAATGCGCATTACTTTATTTTGCTGAATTTGTAGTCTATTTATATTTTCCTGAGTACAAGATATTAATAAGGAACAACAATAATTAAAGTGCGGTAAAACAATTGTGTTATATACAAGTATTATAGAATCAGCACAGATTAACTGATTCATATAACAAATATGCATTTAAAAAAATCTCACGTGAGATTCGGGAAGGGGCAGAGGGGGTCGAGCAAGAACTCACGCCATCTCACCAAGAGGGGAGGGGGAGTCAAAAAATCGCCAAAATTATCTCACGTAATCAATGGATGCCCCCTAATGTGCAATAAAACAATTTTTTGTAAGTCATAATAAGCTTCATTCATTCCAAAGTTGAAAAAAAGATACACACAATATGTAAAACAGCAAAAATAACCCAAGTTTCTGATACAAACTAATCTCAAAAAATAAACCACAAATTATTACATGTTATCGCCACTCTCTGTAGTTTCAGTAGACCCTTCCTCACTTAAATTCTCGAAAAATTTCGGGAATTCAATCTTTAGCTCAATGCTTATTACTGATTGAAGGTATCTCAATTTGTTCAGCACAATCTTGCTCTTGCTATTGGCGAGTACAACTTTTCTACAAGTCTACGTTCTCGAACCTCAAACTTCTGGGGGGGGAGGGTGTAGTTAAGCTATGCATATGTTAATTTTTTTTGCATCGCTCCGATATCTTTTGCAAAAAAGTGTCGCATATCAAAACAAAAACCTGTTGCAATGATTATGATGCTGGAAAATTGTAAGAAATCTTAAAAATATTTTTGAATATGAACTTAGAACGCAAAAAAGTAAATTTTAACAAAATTCAATATTTTGTCAAACTTTTGCAGAGTGGTTTTTTCAAGTTCCATGAAACATTAATCAATTCATATTCCATCAGGAAGAGACTAGCGTATTATTAAAATAATATTAACCACTCGATTTTGATTAGACACTTTGATTTTATTTTATCAGAATCTTTTGGATGCTTATTTAAATCTTCAATGAGATCAAAGAAAAATACTACAATTTTTCATATATTAGCGTACGATCTGGTGAGTTTATCAAATATAACTTAATTCAATGGTCCCCCCGCTACCTACGCCCCTGCTTCCAAAGTATAATTTTCATTGTACCACCTTGTAATCTGTGACCACACTATATAGTCGTAGTTCATTCCAGGCTCATGAAATAGATAAGCTGGCTAACAACTCAAAGTACGTCATTCGTAAATTGAAGGTAAGTATTTTTAGTACCTGCCACGTGTGTCCGTTTCGATCATTCTAAACGCGTGCTTCCCATTTCTATTTCATTATCGTACGCCGACACGTTCTGAACTTCTATTGCGTCTACTTATTTCGTAACGACTACTTAACTAATCAAATCAAATCAAAATAATTGAAGCTGATGCCTGTGTTATCAATTTGGTCATATCAATCGATCATTGCTCAGAATAGCAGTACTCTATAGAGCAGGAGTGCTCAAACGGTCGATCGCGATCGACCGGTCGATCGCGGAAACTTTCAGAGTCGATCGCGAGGGCGTGGTAGCACCGCCAAAGACTCCCCTTCTCCCTGAGAACGTGTCAGCACAGTGTTTTGAAGTGCAAAATAAATCATATTCTTGCAAATGTATTTAATAATAATAATAATAATAATCTTTATTGCACCTAAGAATTACATAAAAAATAAGTGCAAAAGGTGGAAGTTCAGCTATAGCTGTTCTACCACTACCACCAAAACGAAACAATCACTATATACAATCAATCTGAAAATTCAGACATTTTTCTTTAAGGTACCTTTGAATGTATTGATATTAATACAGTTATTAAAAAGATCCAGATTATTATTTCGAATCTTCACAGCCCTATAAGAGAAAGCCCTTTCAAACTTGGATGACCTATGGTATGGTATATCAAAACTACTACTACTACGTACGTACATTCACACAATGACATAGTTCTCTCTTAACCAGGACTTCATTCAAGTATGAGGGACTCTCTGAACTCAATATTTTATGTATAACAGCTGCAAATTGACATAGAAACACTGACTCATAATTCAGGATTTTATGATTATTATAATGTGGAGTAACATGTTCTTTTCGTTTTATGTTGAATGAGTATCTAAGGCAACAATTTTGCATTTTTTGTATCAAATTTCTAGCGTAAGTTGTAGCAAATGAGTAGTAAACACAACTAGAGTAACCAAAGGATGACATGATTAAACTTGTAACTAAATTCCACTTAATATGACTAGACAAGTACTGCTTAAAACTATAGATTGATTTAAGTTTTACATATGCTAATTTAAGTAAGTTACAAATATGGCTTTCAAATTTGAGCTCATTATCTATAACAACTCCCAGACTTTTAACAGCATCCTTAAAATAAATCACAGTTCCATTTACATTAATATCATAGGGTTTTAAATTTATTGCTTTTAAGCGTGTATTTCTAGTTCCTTTACATATCACTTCTGTTTTTGATGGATTTAATTTCAAACCGTTTCTTTGGGACCAGAGTACTATAGAGTTCAATTCATCATTAATCACTTGTATAGAAGTGTTAACTTCTTGAGGTAAGAAGGGAAAAAAAAGCTGAGTGTCATCAGCATACTGATGAATTTTACAATGGGTCAAAACATCAACATTTGTTTCTTTTTTAGTAACATGAAATTGGTTGATCGCTTTTCACCTAAATATTTTGTGGTAGACCGCCAACAGTCTAAGTCTGAGCACCCCTGCTATAGAGTATTAAGATCTATAAGGAAAATATGATTTAGTTCGTTTCAGAAAATTGGTCAAGGAAGTTGTAGATTTTAATTCCTTTGGAAGGTGATTGTACATTTTTTTAGCATTGTAAATGATGGACTTTTTTGATAATTCAGAGGAAGGAATAGGAAGGTGAACATGATGTACCGAAGATCTGGTGGAATACCCGTGCTGTGACACCAAGGGTACGGCATGAAAATACTTATGAATCAAGCACACAGATTCAAGTAAATATAAAGAAGGAAGCGTTAACATCCTATTTTTTTGAAGTAAGGTATAGAACGAAATAATGGATTGCAATGTACAGAGCAGCGGTTCTCCCTCTATATTTGTTTTTTACTGCGATTCCCTTCAAATATTTCTTTTTTTTCTCGACTCTCTTTCAGTGGCGCCGACTTATAAAAAATATTGGGAGGGCCATACCGGGGGTCTTGCCTCGTAAAATTGTCTAAATTAAGATGAAAAATAGTGAGTTTCAAAGTTTTTAAAGCATTTTAGAGTCATATGATCGACATTAGAATCCCGAAAACTCGACTCTCGACAACTCAACACTCCTGGAAACTCTGACACACAAGTCTGACACATTTTTTGGCTCTGAAAAACGAAACAAAATATAAACTCCCACGGTATTCTCATAAAAAGCTAATTTAATTTACAGTAATAATTATGCTTATAGACTATTACAGTGCAGTGAATACATAGCTCTGAAAAGAATGAAATTATATTTAAATAAATCCTAAACTATCATTAAAGGAATAAAACATAGAATATTGCTGTCGCACAGTAATAGCACTTTGATTTATAAGTTAAATAGCTAATTTAAGATTACTTTGAATGAGTCTCAGGGTTAATAAAATAAAAACAATATCTCAAAGCTAATGGATTGAAAAAATTAAGTATTATAAAATGATAAATATGAAATTATTCAAGTATTCGAAAATAACTAATACAGCACTATAATAATATAGTAATACAGTACTAAACTTGTATTCGAAATATATTTCGAAACTGAAAATTTAACATTCTGTATGTATTTAATTCTCTATTTTATGAACATTTTTAATATTGTTCTAGATGCCATTACTAGTGCTAGAGTGTCTTTAGAAAGTTGCAAATGGATATCGTCTACACTGAAAAAAAATCCTATACTGGATATCAGAAATTCATATACTTGTTATATGAATTTCTGATACTCGGTGGGACAAATAAACGCTTTATTAACTATATCTGAAGCAAGATGCTTCATTTAAATAAACAGAAGTTACTAAATTCCAGTGGAAAGTTGAATAATATTTAATATCCTAGTTCACCAGCCTAAACAATCAAGGACTATTGTTTTTATATGACGGTCATGTTCTATTCACTCGCGGAATATCCAGCTGATTGGTTCTATAGGCCAGGTATTTAAAATTAATTCATTGGTTTTATAGCTTTCATCATTTTGTTCAATACATTTAAAAATCCATCCAGTTTGATACTAGACGCTGGTGGTATAACTTTGAATATACGATTAGTTAAGTATAATTAATCCAGTAAATCTGTAAAATTGTATGTAATGAACAATTTTTTCAGCCCAAATGTATATAATGTCTGTAAAAAATTATCCCTCATTATATACAATGAAACTTGAGCATTACAAAAAAATTCAAAATGAGTTAGATAATAAATTTGTTGAGCATATTCTTCTTCAGACCAAGCAATTGAATTATGTTTTAAGGAATCTACAACTAACTTATATTAATGAGCCATTTTCTAAATGAAACCACATTAATACTGGTGGCAAAAATAAAACATTCTTTAATGTAATCATTCTGTATCTCTTTATTAAAATACATAACAAAATAAATATAAATTCTCATATTAACAAATATAACAAAAATATATATCACTTAAAATACTTTTAAAACAAGGAAATTCATTATAGTATAATTAAAAATAACTCACTTCAGATATTTCCAAATTCAGAAGATATTCTTGGTACGTTTTTTTGAATACCAGGCGAGGGCCAATTTTTGGAATTAATTGAGATATTGTATTATCATCCAACATCCTGAAAGAATCCTCATCAATTCCTTCATCTGAAAAATGTAGGAATGTGTCAAATAAACTCTTGAGTTATTTCAAGAAGTCATCATTATTCACCAAAAATATATTCCACCTTATTTGCGAATAATAATGCGAAACCATATACGGACATATTATATTTTTTCATAATAAAAATGATTGATTCAATTTACAGAGAGCATCTTATTATCATAATAACTACTCTCTGTCTACTATACATAAAGGTCAATTTCGTTGTGCATGCCGCGTGATGTTGGAAAACATGAGATTCCCGCGCGTTTTATTGCATTTTCGAATAATCCAATTATTTGGAAATGTGCGAATGAATTTCATCTGTTCTGCAGAACAGATCTCAGTAAAATAACTTTTTTCTCCTATGCACTAGTTAATTATATAGTTCTGCATTATGCAAGGTTAACTTCGTTCATTTTTAACTCTAGTTCGGTAATATTTGATGGAATTTCGAACCTTTCTGCGAATCAGATTTCGAAATTAATCATTTTTTTCTCCAATGCACTAAGGTATCAATAAATACAATATGTGCTACCTACCTTTAAAGCGTTGTATAACTGCGTTGTCCAGTCGAAAACCATTCAACAGTGTTTCAATATTCATTGTTATCAAAATGGATTAATCAAATAGTTAACACAAAATATACACCACTATCATTGGTAAAAGAAAAGATATAAGCAAAAAATCTTCAAGCACAAACACGCAGAGAGAAGAGCATAACCGCACTTGAATTTCGATCAATTGGGGGTATAATAGAATGATCGAAGTACGCATTGCGAATGAATCGTAATTATTCGCCCTCTGGGTTCGTAAATTTTCGTTAGAAACGTAAAGAAATAGCCTATTATTTTGAATAAGCGGTTGTTTACACCTAACGTCCAAGTTGTTCCAGCTTAGACACTAGATGTCTTAGGGGAATCAGCAATTTTCAGTAAGCTCTGACGTATAGACTTGAAAATCCGTTCTATTATAATTATACGACATTTGTGTAAAATTATGAGATAGGTTACTAACGTTAAATGATCATTCTTAGAAAGATTCGCCTCTTTGTCAGTATTGTACGGGAGTTCTAAATCAATATACTTTCCTCTTCAACTTATAGAATTTTCAGATATGGATAATATGAAAAAGATCAGAAAGACGATCATATAAACTCTCTTTTTTCAGTGTAGTATAACTAATAATTTTCTTAAATTATTGGGGGGGAATTAGAGCCCCCAAACAAATTTTTGAGAGGGTTCAGACCCCATTTAGTCGACGCAACTGCGCCCTTCTAAATAATGACACCTGTGTGTGTCTTCAGCAGACAATTTTATTATTTTTTCATTTGATTCATATACTTTTTCATTTATATAATTGCCACGTACGTTATCTGGAGGCAGTACCGAGATATTCCTAAAGTGACTATCATTTCGAGAAGATGGTTATTATCCACATGGTGGTTTTGATCACACTAGTTTGCTGTCTAGATTTAACACAAAAATCTAGACAGCAAATCTAACCTTACGCAACAGAAATTTTGTAGGTTATCAATCAGTTGTCAATGCACATTAAAACCATATTTCTATGAGTCTAGAACAAACTGCTCTTGTCTTATGAATATCGGAGATCAAGAGAGTAGATAAGATTGCTCCCTCTGCTTTCATCAATCACGACTAACTTTTACCTAAAGAGCACCATTCTGTCAAACTTATCACATCAGAATAAAACCCAGTACCGTTATTTACTTCTAAGCTGGAAATTCTTCCACGGCCACTTGCCACGCGTGTCAGACCAACAGAAAATCACCAAATCACGTTTTCAACATTTTAACAATGGCCCCTGATTAACCGTTCGATAACCAGAGGCAAAGGACGAACAGGTATACAAAGGGAAGTGTCTAGAGTGGAAGGATAATCCCTTGACATTAGAATTCTGGGATTCTAACCACCAAGGGAGTCTGTTGACTTGGAAAATTATACTTGAATGAATAACAGACAGTCTGGTCAGATGTCGTAGTAAGGGATTTCGGTATTACCAACCCAATTGTGAGCTCCGAAACACAATGGATGAGCAGGTGAAACACGCATTGTATGAAAATAAAAATATTTTTGGTCTATTATTTAATGTTTAAAATATAATAACAGACTTTTATTTTCGAATTTCTTAAAATGTTTTCTAATGCGGCACAACTTGCTTCTCAAACTATTAATACAAAATCAAGGCTATACTAATTTTTATGATTTTATATTTATATATTAAAAACTAAACTGACGCTTGAAATAAATAGAAAATAGACTAGAGGTGTCGTGGGATAACCAGTTCGTTTTATATTATTAATTCACATATTAATGTATTTATAATATTATTTGAATTTATCCGTGTCTGAAATTAAACATGCCGCTCTCGTTAAAAGGATCGATTTTTTCAAAAGGTTTACCTACTATAAATCCATGTAGGTAATAGTATATTGTTTTATTAGGACAGACATGGGCAAACTTTTCACGGGGAGGGCCTGATGAAATAAAAAATTATCCAGGAGGGCCGAAAAAAATTGAACAAAACATATTTTAATAAATGAATAATTTTATTTTAATTTTTTACATCACTTATAACTTATACGCTACAATATTAAAACGCTTAGAAAAAAAATACAATTTATTATTTTTTAGTAGTGTATGAAGGCGTATGTGACTAATTTTTTTTTTTTTTTTTTTTTAAATCGAGGTGAAAACTTCAAAAGCGATACCGGTTGCTAACCCGGCCTGTGTGGGATTCAATAGCTGATATATATATAAATATATATATGCAGTATTGCCTACCCACTAAAAACACCTCTGTTCTTTCGGTTTCCGGGCGTTAGCCTACTAAACCTCCAGTCTCGCACTTAGATTAGGACTCACGTGCTGCGGTCAGCACTAGAACCTGTTCTCTTCTTGTTGTCTATATTTCAAGACCCAAGTGTATGTCTCTCTGCGTCGCGGGCGCAATCAAAAAAGATTCCATTGCTCGCCTAAATTTCCGAAGAAATCTAGGTACATAGCTAATGGATTGAGTACCTGAAAATAAAAATAATTATTAGTCCAGTGATCTCTAGGTCTTTGTAATAGACTCTCGTTCTTTGTGCGTCCTCTTCTGGAATCGTAGTTTTGTCAATTCTCCTGAGCTCTTGATTTTGATGCTCTTTTATTGCCGTAAATATATTTTGCGCTTTCTCTTCATAAATTCTTTGATAGGTTCCCATTCAATATCTCTATGTATTTGTTCATTTCGAACATACCATGGTGCTCCCAATGCTGTTCTAATCAATCTATTTTCCGCACTTGCTATCTCGGTCTGAGGTGGCTTTTTGCAGTGTATCCCCACGCTACTGATCCGTACGTCAGTTGTGGTCTGGCTATGGCCCTTATCAGGGCTATCTTGACTCTGTTCGTCATCTTGCTCTTCTTATTGATGAGTGGATACAGCTGCGCCATTGCTGCTTTTGTCTTTTGTACTGCTTTGTTTACATGTTTTCTCCATGTTAATCTCGCATCCATAGTTACTCCCAGGTAAGTAACTTCCTTAGACCATTGAATATCGTTGTTTTCTATCTTTATGTTTTCTATTGGTTTTTGCATCCTTTTCTGGAATAAGATTGCTTGGCTCTTCTGGCCATTGATTCCTATCTTCCATTTTACGCACCATTTCGAGATTTGGTTCATCTCTTCTTGTCTGTGACTAATGAAACTGTGACTGTGATTCTAAAAGTTGTTCATAATCTGGTTCGAACGATGATGAGCTGATTCGCAGTAGGGAAGCCAAATGGTCGTCAGTCAATCGGTTTCTCACGAAGTTCTTCATCATAGAAAACACTTGTTCACAAATGTAGGAAGATGCATACATGGCAATTATCTTCTCAGCGTAAGATTTCAGGTTCGGGAAGCTTGAGTTTGACAGGGCCTTATATAGGGTTGCCATCACCTAAATTGCCGATGCCGGATAAAAATTTTAAAAACCCCGGACATTTCTGTGAAATTTTGGTTTTCCCCGGACACACCGTAAAAAAAATTTTTTTTGAATAAAATAACACATCGTTTATATTTAAATTTTTTCATTCATTTAAACTTCAAAACGCTTGTTTGCCATATAAACAGAACAAAAAAATTAATTTTTGGTAGATCGAAAATCAAATAGACTAGATTCTACATTGTAACAGTAAATTATAGGCTAGGTCATCTAGTTCGGTTAGATAGGTTAGGTACCCAAAAGTTTAAACTATTTATTAACTATAAATCAAAAGTAAGTAACAAGTTTTGATTTTAACGAGATCAAGTTCTTTTCACTAATTCAACTTAACTTGGAATTTATCAGACTTGCCGATTTTGCCCAAAATGTCTTTATTTTTCATCATGAATTTGTAAAAGTCGGAGCAACTCAAGTCTTTAAAATTAGACTCTATTTTGATCAGAGAAGAAAACGTATGTGTATTTAGCAAGTTTCTCTCCTTCCTCCATTACTGCGACCCTAGCATTGTGAGCTGGTATAAGAAAATAAGGCTATGCAATTATTATTGAGCAGTTTAGAATATAGATGTTTCGAAAAAATTCGGCCACAACTGGTTTGCATTTAATAGCTCATTTCCGTCACTGACACTCCCGAACAGAAAATTTGTCCTGGTTTTACCCGGACATATTTTGAAAGCCCCGTCCGGACGACCCCCGGACGCCCCCTAAACTAGGACAAATCCGGGGAAACCCGGACGGATGGCAACCCTAGCCTTATAGAACCCAACTTTAGAAACATCGAGAAATTTTTGCTTCAATTCTGTGTTACATTGCAACTCAATCAGTTCGAGCAGCAATTCTGGTTTGACTGATTCACAGTCCACATTATATGGCATCCTAAAAATGTTCAGGTCCTGTTCCATAACTTTGAAGTCATGGAATCTTCGTTCAAATTCGTCATGAAGACATTTCACGTTTTTCTCGTAGCTCTTAAGTTTGTCTTCCAACTGCAATAGTTTTAAGTCTGGGGAAATGAGTAAGGTCTTTCTTGACTAGTTGTTTGGAAAATAGATTCAATTGCATTTTGAACCCCTGATATGACCCCAAATTTCATGGATTAATTGATTTCTTTCCTGGAGTTTAAGGTTCAATTTGTTGATGTGACTGAGAAGATTTGTAAAAAATGCCAAGTCCGAAAGCTATACACTATCTTTCAAATGTTCACACTCGTCCATTTTTTTTCTTCCATGAAAGATATTATGGTTTTTCAAAACCATACCGCGGGCCGG